>VXBZ01002613.1:82100-103864 GCA_013399135.1 Heliornis fulica | reverse complement strand
ATTCTATGATTCTATGATAATGTGTGTTCTGCAGTCAAGCTCTCTCAGTTAGTTGATCTATTAGTGGGTCAGCTAATTTCCCGTAAGTTAAATTAAATTTTTAAAATAATTGTGAGACAAGAAATAATTATTTTAGATGAGTCATTTGTGTTAAACTTGGCTTCATAAAGTGTTGAAATGGTAAAGATTTCTGAAGTTCATAAGTAGGACAGCCACAACATTTGTAATAGTCTGAAAGCTTTAAGTACTATGTTTTTATCCTCTTATTGTTTCTTTTTAAATGTGATCCATCTCTTCCTTCCTTATTTTACATTCTCTTTTCCCACTGATAATATAAAACATCCCCACAAAAAAAAAAAAAAAATTGATTTGGATAAAGACTCTTTTTATTCTCGTGAAACAAGTATTTGCTCAAAAAGCCTCGGGACTGCTGAAATATGGCACTAAAGAGGACCTCAGGAAATCATCTACTCCATCCCACTGTTCTGAAGCACAACTGAATATATTTAGGGTTTCTTTCATGTTTTACCCATTCTCTGGTATCTCTACAGTCACGTTCTCCCTGTAGTCAGTTTTTTGTGCTTAGCAGGCTACAATGAGTTTTTTTTCCCCTGTTACATAACTGTCTAACTGCATCAGTTACTAACTGCCTTAACAAGGAAATTAATTAATAGTGTCTTCTATATGTCATCCTATTATGGATTTAGAGGCTGTTCTCATGCTCTGTATAACATTTTGGCTTCTAAACCAGACAAACTTTTATTTCTTAAACTTTTTCTTTAGGCCATGTTTTCATAAACTTTCTCATTCTTGAACCTTTTACTTCTTTGCAACTTGGGTACCTCCTCCAGTTAAAGCCTTGTGAGCATCGTTATTTCCTGTACCTTAACCATAGCACAGAAAGGCATTAACTGTTTTAAATGTGGGATTGTATTTGGGATTCCGACTTGGTTTGAAGTCCACTACAACCTTGAGTTTTCCTCTGTTACTCCTCAATCCTCCTCCATTTTATATGCATGCATTTTGCTTTTCACTTCCGATATTTAGGACTGCATTTCTCTCCACTGAGTTCTATCATTCCTGTAACCTTCCCCATTTATTATTTATCAGACTCCAGCCCTGCTCTGATGACCACCTGCAAACCTTTTAGCTCAAAACTATTAATGTAGTCTTGCTTTCACATCCAGCTTGTTTACTCCTTCCTCAAGCTAAACATTTGTGAGCTGATGCCTCTCCCTATTTGATAGTGGTGTCTGCAACCTGAATTTGGCAGGGGAGGGTTTCTATCTGCTGCATACATGCTTTTCAGTAATTTAATTTTGACTGTAATTTCCCTCCCTTGCTTACTGTGGCCCTGTGGGACTGTGTTGAAGACTTGTACAGTCAAAATGCAACTTTAACATCAAAATAGTATGATAAAGGTTACTGGTGCGGTTTGCTTGTAAACTAATGACTTTCTTCCTTGGTTTTAAGCATTCCTATTCAAAACTTCCATAACTTTATAAATCCTACTAATACTGAGGTTGGAGAAAATAAAACACTTCCATGCATCCTGAAATGCTGTAAGATGTGTGATGTAGTCACACCACTACATCATGTTCTTGATACTTCCTGTTCTGAAGTTTCAGGTGATGAATGGAAGGATAGGGTAGAGGTGGCTTTTCTGATTTAGTCTGGTTTCCTCTTTCTTTCCTCTGTTGGAGTTGATCTAGAGTAACTAAAGATCCAGCTGATAGTGCAAGAGTGGCTCCTGCCATGTAGAAGCCTGCTCTGTAATCTCCAGTCATGTCCACGATGAGACCTGGAGAGGAACAGAGGACAGCATTGTGATTGACAGAAACCAGTCTCAGTAGTGTGAACGTAACCTCTCGCAGAGGGAGCACACAGAGTACGTGTCTGTCTTGCCGATTTCCACATTGTGAGTGCATGGAACATCACCACATTGCAGCATTTTAAAATCTGAAACACAATTCACGCCTCATTTACTTTGCATATGCAAACTGCTAGTAAAGCAAAATGCTGTGCAGTTTGAAGCACTTTCCAGCCTTAAACATGTCAGACAATGAAGGTAGTGGCAGAAAGGGGCTGCTCCAATACAAAGCTGCGTAACCTGGGGTCACGTAGCTTTGTATTGGAGCAGCCCCTTGCTCCGTTGTGTAGCTGTCATCAGTTGTGGTCTGGACCACAACTCTTCAGCGTGAGGAAGTTTGAAGTAGGAAAGGAGAGGCCTCTGCTGGAGACACAGTTGGACATGCTGCCTGCAGTGTGATGGGCTTTCCTGATCATCATCTTAGAGCCACAGGTGTGAACAAAAACACCACGGGTTTTTTAGGTAGCTTGAAGTCAAACACAATACCTGATGTTACTGTGTACCGTACTGAAAAAACCCAAGCCTAACACAGTAGTGCAGCAGTGCTAGTACTGCGGCAGTGTACGAGGTAATATCGGCTGCTCGGTGGGTCAGATGAACCTGCCAGCCTGGTCTCACACTGGAAAGTTTGTCCACGTTTAGCATAGTCCCTAGCCTTCATTGCAACTGAACATCAGGCCAGTTAGACAAGGGCACTCTGAATCCAAATCTTTCAGATTTTACTCTTAAAGTAGGAGAGGAGAGCTCAAGATGCACTTAGGGTTCCCCCCTCTTCTGTGCCTTCTTTTTAGCTTTCTATGTATAGACAAAGGGGTGATGCTGATCCTCGGGTAATTGGCAGTAGCGACCAGCCAATAGGTATGCAACATATAGCAAGATATACAGCTTGTTATCTTTGTATTTTATATCTCAAATTCTCTGCAAATCTGCCGTTTCCTGTATTTTCAGAAATGAATTAAAAAAGTGAATTAAAATGTTCCAGTTTTTTAAGGAGGTTGCAGTGAGGTGGGGGTTGGTCTCTTCTCCCCAGTAACAGGTGACAGAGCTCGAGGTAATGGCCTCAAGCTGCACCAGGGAAAATTTAGGTTAGATATTAGGAAGAACTTCTTTACTGAAAGAGTCATCAAGCATTGGAACGGTCTACCCAGGGAGGTGGTTGAGTCCCCATCCCTGGAGGTGTTTAAAAGACGGGTAGATGCAGTGCTTGAGGACATGGTCTAAGGGTAAACTTGCTGGCAGTAGGTTAACAGTTGGACTGGATGATCTTAACGGTCTCTCTCTTCCAACCTTAACAATTCTGTGATTCAGTCTGACCCATTTGCAACCTATTAGTGGTGTCATTACACTGTTGTGTGTGAGTGCTGGTCTTTGGATGGAGGCTCAGATCTTCATTACGTAAGTCACATTGGTCATTTTTCTGTCAGATCACTTTGTAAGGTCCCTACAGCACACGGCTTGTTTGCCTTGCATTTTTCCAAGACAACTTTGTCTTGTTGCCAGCCCATAAATCCATATGCTGTCTCATTGTCTGCTCTCTCTTCCCATTGTTTTTATGTCCTCCCCCATTTGTTATATTGGCTAGCTCAAGTTCTCAAACTTCAGTTTCTTCTCTGAAAGTATGGGTCTGCTACTTTTCCCAAAGGTATGCTTTCACAGCAAGACAGTGGGAGTCCATCAAGGTGGAGTCTGGAACCAGGAACACCATCAAGCCACCCCTGCCATTATTCCCTGCTTTCATGTTGAACAGGTATCTCTGTTCAAAACACAGAGAAGATTCACAGAACCACACAATCACAGAATGTCAGGAGTTGGAAGGGACCTCGAAAAGATCATCTAGTCCAACCCCCCTGCCTGAGCAGGATCATCTAGATTAGGTCACACACAAACATGTCCAGGTGGGTTTTGAATGTCTCCAGAGAAGGAGACCCCACAACCTCTTTGGGCAGCCTGTTCCAGTAATCCATCACCCTCACAGCGAAAAAGTTTCTCCTTATATTAAGATGGAACTTTCTATGTTCCAGCTTAGACCCATTGCCCCTTGTCCTATCACTGGCCAACACCAAGAAGAGCCTGGATCCATCCTCCTGACACTCACCCTTTACATATTTATAAACATTAAGAGAGGGAGCAAAATATCTTGGAGAGGAATTAAATTGATTCTATGTTTTCATATACTTGGTCCAGATACCCCTGAGCTAAAAAAAAAGAGGGAAATTTGAGTCCAGATCCAGATCTTTTCCAGTTTGGGTTACGCTTTCTCCCTGTAAGCTGTATTTGGCAGAGAATCATCATAACTTACCAGCAAGAGGAGGCCCCACAAAACCTCCAGTGCTTCGCATGAGCATGAAAAGCCCTAGAGCGCTGTCAAAATCTGGCATGCCTACAACATCCGCGAGCACCGTAATGTGAACGGCAACCGTTGCACCGAAGAAGAATCCATAGAAGCCAGTGAATATTGCCAAGGACAGGTAACTGTTAGCCAAGGGCAGCAGCATCAGGGAAGTGCTGATCAGTGTAATTGTCATTGTCAGCAAATGAACAGTTTTGACCACGTGGAGGTTGGCATACCAGCCACATAGCAGTCGGCCCACAAAGTCCACTATAGCCAAAATGGATAGGAGGGATGCAGTCCATGATTCATCTATTCCCAGGCTGTAGCTGAGTGGAACTAAAAATAACGGAGGAACAAAAAAACTCATAGCAGCTAATATACCAAAAATGGCATAAAGTAAAAACTCTGTCCGCCTCACAAGCATCCAGTTGAAGGTTTTGTGCGTGCCAGAAAACTTCTCCTCTTTGTCTTTCCTAGGTGCACCATTGCCAGACAGTGTCTCAGTTTCAGAACGGAGGGAGCTGCTTGCCAGAGGTCGCATCAGGACTCCACAGACACAAATGTTGAGTTGGATGCCACCTATGATTAAGAGGGCACCTTTCCATCCATATTGACTAATCAACCACTGGAAAAATGGCCCAAAGGTGAATGCAAAGGCACATTCTCCAGCACTGGCAATAGCATTGGCCAGAGCTCTTCTCTTGGAGAAATAATGGCTAACAATGCTAATGGCTGGTGTCCATGAAAAGGAAATCCCAAGTCCTGAAAAACACCAATACAAATGGCAGCAGTTAGACACTATTTCAGTATTTTCTGAAGGTGGAAATTAAACTGGTCGATGCTCCTACGTCTTCAAAGTTGAAAACTGTTAAAAGAAACATGGTTTTGTCCAGCAGAAGCATAAGCTCAGCTGTACTATGTGTAAAAGCATATGTGCCGTGTATGTCCTGTAGGAGTAAGGTGTATGTTCAAGCGCACACTATTACGTTCTTACTGTGGGGGAAATAAAAGGGAGTTGGTTTGACTAGCTCACCACTGGGCAAGAAATCACATGGTGATGTGGTTGAAACTAGGCCAACCTCAGAGTGTCCATGCGGTCCTAATTGAGGCTGTTACTAGATCAGATTTCAGGGTTAAGCTGGGCTGCGTTCAGGGTAGAAAGTGAGGGAATGTTCTCCCAAAATCTGCGTCTTCAGACAGTGTGCAAAGAGCCAATCAACACACGCATTTGAGATTTTATTTCTAGTCTGCAGAGCAGGGTGTGGACATCTAACATCAGCCGGCACACTGAATGCATTAAGCATCCCTTTTTTAACTAACACAGTGTAGCTGATCGGTGTCCTTCAACTTCCTCATCCACCTTCCAACCACCCTCATTATACATAAGCACTTTACAGTCCAAATGTCTGGGTAGGTCTCCTAATTAGCAGGCTTGTTATTCACAAAGGGGTGTGCATTTTAGTATTGCAATCACTACAAATTAGCTGAGGATACACCATTGCTTGGTACTGCTCCAAGGGTAGATATATTTTATGTACACACATAATAGGGAAAGAATACTTTGAGTGGTCCTATTGTTATAAATCCTCGGTCCATGGAGAGATCCTCTCCTGCTTACTACAGTTTCAGAACACATTGACAGGGATATTCAAGGTAGCCAATACTTTGTGCAGTCCTAACCTGTAATTTTCCCACACTGGGAGAACGTGGGAGAAGCTGGTGTAGTGCCTCTATCCGCTCTTCCTTCCCCAGCCTGACCGCCCTGAGCAGGCTTCAGACCTGCTCTGACCTACAAAGATTTTAATGGCTCCCTAGGATCTACTTGGTGGCCCAGGACTATCAAAGGGCTCAAATTTCAGACATTTTCTCAGGCATCCAGCATGGAACTGGGAATGGTTTATTTTATTCCCTGACAGCTTTGCTTCCTGTTCCAGGAAAAATCTGCTAGCTGCTGGAGACCACTCTCTGGCCCATTTTCACCTGGAGTAAAGGAAAGCATTGGAAGCCTGGGCCTGTGTTCAAAGCATAAGATTATTTGGTAGAAGGTACAAAACTTGGGATCTCTATGTCCTTTTACTTCAGCACCCTTTAGGTTCTCTAAACCTGCAGAGCTCTTGGCTCTGAGTTATAAAACAAAACACGTCACATTTTCTGGTTGCATATTAATTTGCAGGTGAAAATTACTAGCATCTAATTATTCACCACCTTTGTCATTGCAGGACAAGCTTCTTACTTCCAGGTAGGTTATACAGGAAATGACCTTTTAAGAGAGTTGCAGGTTCTGGAAAACCAGATTTTAAAACTCCTACCAGTATCACCCTCACATGAGGGCTTGCTTGAGTTGTTGGTGAAAGAAATCCATAAAGCCATACCCTGTAGGAAACCAGTTGTTGCATACATCCAGACCATGTTGAGTCCAAGAAATCCCAGTGCCATTCCTGAAGAAGCCAGGAGTCCTCCAGTGATCACAACGGCCCGGTGCGTGTATCGTACACATAGCGAGCTGGCAACAGGGGCTGGATCAGTAATATAAGAGGAGAAAGTTAAACATGTTAGGGACATGAAGCTGATCAACAGTACCAAAATCTCAAAAGCATTTTGAGGAGAAATACCCTCAGATTGTTTGTCTCAAACACCCTGACTTCTTCTGGGCAGGGAGGGTCCAGACTGGTTTAACATTGGATCCTTCCTGATACAGAAAGAACTGTTCCTAGGGCACAGATTTTGAAATAGATTCAAAACATATGGTCTTTTCTTAAAGGGAAAGAACACTTCAGTGCCTTCCTTGCAGAACAGTTCTACTGAGCTTCATGTACGGATGTAACTAGAAACATGAGAGAAATTTGTGTGTTGCTTTAGCAGAAAGTGTAACCCCAGCCATAGAACCTCTAGGCTAATCTACAAAAACTGTGTTATTGGAGTGTATTACTGAGGTGGCTGCCATAAAAACTCTCAAGAGAAAACCAATCCTTATCTTCTAGAGCTCTGCTTAACTATCTGTTCATGGAATTGCACAAGTTTTACAAAGGCCCAAAAATATGTGGTTCATTTCTTAAATTTTTATTTCAGTGGTACAGCTTCTCTCAGCAAACTGCAGGAACTTCTCAACACAAAAAGGCAAAGTAGCACCAGGTATGTATCCAACATGCTGCATCAATTCCAAACACTAAAGCCCTGGTCTCTAGTCTCTAGAAGCACCTGAAATATTAGGGATATTTTTGCCTTGATATAAGGATGAGTTGTACTGCCTGCCTGTTTTTTCATCAGCACCACAGAGGTAAGATCAGGGCTTTTCTATGGGGACAGTGTCAAATCGCAAGTATTGGATTTTGTGATTTATTTTTTTTTAAATAACGGTGGCCACTAGAGGGTCCCCAAGTAACATCTGACACCACCGGTTCTTTGTGGGGCTTCGTAAAGTAGAAAGGGAGCCAGCCTCCTAAAATTTACTGGTATTTGGGAAATCGAAGTCGAAATTAGGTTAACGAGGGCTATGCTTATAAAATGAAATAAGGGTGGGAGACAATGAAGGAGGGCAGCCAGCAAGGTTTCATAGTAGTTTGTAGAGGTAGTTTGTATGTTTATCTGTGTTGAGCAAGGTAAGAGTAACGAGGATTCAGTAGCTAGAAAAAGTGAAATAAAGCTGGCAGAATGATAATAACGGCTGCAAAATCTGCAGGACACACACTGTCTGACAGCAGGTAGTGCCAGATGTTATACAAAGGCCAGATGTCACATCAGTACTTGCAGAAAAAAAAAACCAACCCACAATTATTTGATAAGCATGTGAAAATTATATTGGAATTCAGTCATGGTCTCTAAGATGTAGTGGAAGGGATGAGGCAGGATGCAGCATATACAGTTGGAGAATCATACATATATGATGAGCAAAGAAAAGTTGACTTAGGATAGAGGTCTCTTAAGAGAGATCCACAGAAGTATTAATGACAAGAAAAAGATCTGTGATTGCACAAGAAAACTACCAAAAAGCAATTTTTAATAGAGAATGAGGAGAATAAATAGACAGGAATTGAACATGGGGTTAGCAGGAAGAAGAAAGAAGCTAGACACAGAACTGATTTCCAGAGAAAACTTACAAACAATAGAAAGGGATGATAATCACAGTAGAAAGAGAAGGGCGATTGTCGATGTGCACCAGTACCAAGAGAAGATCTATATGTGTGGTGGGGAGAATCCTTCCTGTGATAAATTGAATATCCTGTTGCAGGTGCAAACCCCAAAAGTGGAAGCATGTGCTCTCCTTGTACACAGGACACAGAGCTGCTGTTGAGAGGATCCAAATAGGAAAAATTAATAATTCACTGATCATCCTTCATACTGAGCCAAATGACACTGGAGGTTTCCCAGAAGAGCATATTAAGAAAGACTAAGCCAGGCCAGGAAAGATGCTCAAAGAACTGCAGTCTCGGATGATCTTCAGCAGAAAGTCTTCTCGTCTCTAAAAGTGAAGGAAAGGCAGGAGAAGATAAGGAAAGTTACCTACTGATCCAAGACATTATGAACTGCTATACAGAAGTGTCATGGAATTTGGCCATCAAGCAGTATTTACTGAAAGAATATTATTTTCATAGGATTTCAAAGGATGAAAACCAATTTCTACTGAAAGTTATAGCTCCCTTCTTTGAAGTAGGCCAACCTCTCACCTGACTAGGCAAATACAACTTTGCTAGTTTATTCTTTATATTATTATTTAACATTCTCTATCCATGATACATTCCTATATAATGCAAAAAGATTTAAAAAAAACCCAAAGAACCACAAAAACCAAACAAACAAAAAAAAAACCCTAAACAAAACCACCAGAAATTCTTAAACAGAACTTGGATATCTTTTATCTTCCTGTGTTGGCTTCTTTTTCTCATTAAGTTCACACACCTGAATGACAAAATAATATCAGTGATACACATCAGTGATAAGTCTAATTTTTTAACCAAATTGATAGATTCCGATTTTTTCATTTCTGTACTCTGTGAAGTAGGTGGAAAAACAGGATTTTACTTGATTTTTCAATTAATTGTTTCTGGAAAAATGAAACAACTGCTAATACTGCAAATCAAGTATAGCATTTTATGGACCTGATAAAAATCTTTTCAACCCATACTTGCTTTATCTTTTCACTTGGACTTTGAACTGCTGTTTTTCAAAGACAGGACAATTGCAATTACAAGCAGTAATGCTGATAGGTGTGGACTGAGTAGGATGAATATAATTACTTATTGCCTAGGCAGTGAAATGTCTTCACAAACAGAATTATGAGAGCATTTATTATGTAAGGATACTTACCTATTGCAACTGTATATCTACATGAGAATATCTAAAGCGGACCTCACAGATGCTGTACAGTTCATGCCTGCACATGTTTGGAATCCTCACCATAATGGTGAAGGATCGTCCAGTTTACAAGAGCACAAAGGACTCTCTAAACAGCTAAGAGTCAAATGCAGGATGTTTGATACTCTTCTCTGCGCTATTTGGTGCGATGTCGCATTTGACCTGATCCTATAGCTCATTGCCTTTGTTTAGGTCACAGCTGTGAGGTAGTTCACTCTTCCCATTACTCTCTGCTTGCATGGTTGTCTTCCTCATGCCCTCTGTGAGTGAACTGATGTATTTTTTTTTTTGTTTAACTTGGTGAGTCTTCTGTCACATCAATGACCTGACATCATTCTAAGGGGAAAAAAGGAAAGCCAGAACTTGGAATACATGGAACTAATGGAGATCCTGATGAAGACAAAAAGGAGAAGCAGGGGGAAGCAGGACTGAGAGTCACCATTTTGGTAGCTGGTGGTTTATCTGCTAGGCAGGGCCACAATTCTTATGTCTTAAAGTAGTGACAGTCACCGTGAGATCAGTGAACTTGCACAAACTGGTTTAAGAGCTTGATCTAACAAGTTACAGAGTTCTTAGGTTATCTTCAGGGAGTTTGATTCCAACCTGTAGGAAAAGTGAATCATGAGTATAGGTGCATGGTGTTCTTTGAGGCAATCAGATTCCTGTGTATAAAGAGAGTTCTCATTAATCCATTCCATCTCTGAGGTATGGATACATTTTCATGAAAGGAATCAACTGACAATTTCTGTAGAAACAAAAGAATGAAGTATTGTCCTTAAGTGCTTTCATCTTGTGGGTTTTCTTTAAGGAAGACCTTAAAAATTTCTTGAGTAGTTAAGACATTACAATAAAAGGCAAGAGTAGCACTTCTACCTACCTCCTAAATGAAAGATGACAATAGTTACTGATGTGATCCAAGAAGTGGTGCTTGCAAGTTCATCAAAGTGCTGCTGAATTTCAACAAAGAACAGACCAAAAGTCTTGAGGACAGCAGCTGTGAGGCCCATCACCATGAAGGCTGACACGACCACAACCCATCCATACCCACCATCTGGGGGATTGCTGTCTTTTGCCTGCATCTTTTCTAATTCTCAGATCTTCTCTCAGGCTTTTTTGCTGGGAGTGCAGTGATGATGGTAAGGACTTTCAACAGATCTGCAAATTAGTAGAAGGCCCAGTGTTACAGAAATTAATTTTAAAATTCTAGGAATAGCTCACACAAGTAATTACCAAGTGAAAATACAAGATGCATTTCAGTTGTCTGCTTGAAAATACTACCCAGGAAACAGATGACCCAAGAGAGAGAAGCCAGAGTGGAAAATAAAACTCAGGTAAATAAGGCAGAACAATGAACCATGCAGATGTGAAAATAGGAGAGAAGACAATGGGAAAAGGCATGACACAGACACTAAGATTTTCAAAGAGTGGCTCAGGATCCTGCCCATTCTAGCAGAATCATGGAATCTTTAAAGTTGGAAGAGACCTCTAAGATCATCAAGTCCAACCAACACCACTATGTCTACTAAACCATGTCCTGGAGAGCCATATCTACATGGGTTTTTTTAACATTTCCATGGATGGTGACTCCACCACCTCTCTGGGGTGACTGTTCCAATGCCTGACCAGTGTTTTGGTGAAGAAATTTTCCTAATATCCAATCTAAATGCAAGTAGATGTAGTAACGTCAAGAACCTTAATCCACTTACTTTTCAAACCAATGCATTATCGTAAACAATTGGAAAATTAAATTCCTGACAGGACACCATACTTCCTAACACTCTCTGGGCATTGCAATAAACTTCATTGACTTCAAAGCCATCAAGGCAGTTCTTTGTACCCACCAGCATCTTGTCATAACTGTGTGTATGGATAAAGCACAATTGTATTGGCTAAGCTGCTAGTATCACTAGTGTGACTGAATAAGAGTTATGAAAAAAGAAAAGATTCCTGACCTTAAAATGCCAGGAAGTCTGTCGGTTTCAATCTTACGGTTATCTACATAAATGGCAATAAATGCAAGCTACTTCACTTACCTGGAAGTCTGAACCTAGTGGACATTTCATCGCTGAAATGACAGCCTCTCAAAGCAAGATTTCATTTTCCATTTAGCAAATTCCAAAAAGACATTTAAAACCAAAAGCATTCAAGTTCAAGGTATTGACTATGGGATCCTCTCAACCTTAATACTGTTTATTTTATCATTGCATAAGTTACAGGAACAATGCAAACATGTTTTGTCTGTTTGTGCTTTGCGTCTCAAATCCCATGCGAAGTGGCAACTTTGACTAAACAGTAGGGATGTATAAACTTAAAACAAACTCAAGCTTTGTTGTAAGCAATATTCTAATTCAAAACCGTGGCAACAGTTTCTTGCCACGGTAGCAATAGGTCTCTGCCCCATGTAAACAGGAGGCATGCAATCTCAAAAATGTCATTTGGCATGAAACTGGGTGTTACTCTGGTCTCTGACGTGTGTAGTAGAGAACTGGTATTAGATACAGTACTAGATGTCTGAACACTACTTGTACACTGAAATCTTGGAGCTTCCTGACACATAACACTATGCATACTAAAACTTTACATGGAAATATTAGATAAATCTGTGCTGTACAAAACCGCTGAGAATTACCAAATGCTTAAAAATGGTCCTTGTCTCAGGAAGTCTCCAAGCTGCAAGTAGTCAGGAAATAGGAAAAATACCTTAAAAAGGCACTTTTGACAAGAACCAATATAGCTGTTTTTATAATGTGAGTAACTTTCAAGAAACACTGTTTCTTCAACATTCCTCAGCATTTGAGCATTTATAATCATTCATGGCTCCAGCACTGCAAAGCGTCTTTGCAAATATGGGGCAGGTGCTTCCCTGTGAAGGTATCTTTATAAGCAAACACATCTTATTAAATGTGTAACTGAGAAAGTTCATTTCCTACTATCAGCAGACTTGAAGTAAACATGCAGTGCAGAGAGGACATGGGATCTGGCTGAGAGAGGGAAACATCTCTAATTTTTTCTTGTTTCTTCATGGACACCAAATTCTGAGCAGACATGCTGTACAAAGTGTGGGAGACCAGAGGAAAGACATGGCAGCAGGAGCAGTGTTATTCTAAGAAGGAGAATGTGAGCTGAAGAAGATAGCTAAATATATAGTATATTTACATGTGTGCAGCTGGGAAAGATGAGGGTTAAGGGAATCCATACCACTACAAGCAATCCAGTACAAAGCAGTGGTCACCAGTCCCACTGGTTTGCCCTCCTCTTGGGAAGACCTAGAACACTGCAGCAAGGTAGGGGTAAGAAGCTGTCAAACCCTGTTGGGATCAGAAGCAAAATCATTCTGCTGCCATGTGTCTGTCTGATCATGAGGGCAAAGACATGGCAATGGACACATCTGCATAGCAGACACAGCCAGGCAGACTGACCAGTTGCACAAGGTCTCAGGCAACATCCTGAAAATCTTAAAACTCAGCCACAAGATGGGAAGGAACGCATGGTGGTTGAGGATCATATGAAAGGCACCTGGGTTTCATTCCCAGAATTTCTGGGTGACCTTAAGCAAGTTGTTTGATCTTGCCATGCCTTTGTTTTCTCAGTTGTCAAATGCAGCTAAGACTTCCAAAGGCCATGAATTTTGTGAGCTTGAAAACACTAATACTTCATCTTAGCGCCCAGTTCCAGTAAGAAAATACAGAAACTAGGTCAATCTGTCTTCTCACATTACTGAGCTCAAGTGGCCTGGTCATAATTTGTCCCGAGGCACTGCAGAACCTCAAGAAAGGATTCAACACTGAAGCCAAAAGAGACTGCCTAAGCAGAGTGATACTGATACTACCGCACTTTGCATGGACGTGCCTGGGCAAGGGATTATGATTTCTGACGCAAGACAGATAGAAGAAATCCTGCTACTTACCAGGCAGCACCCAGTGTAAAACGTGAGAAAAGCTACTACTTCCTGACACCACCCAGCACCCTTCACCTTCATTAGGTAAACTCTGCCCTTGGAGCAGCATAAATCAGGCCCTACTGCTCATAAGACTCTTTCCTGTCCACAAATGTGTCTTTTATGTCACAGCTCAGAAGTCAGCTCCCAGTGTCTCCTAATGTTCACAGTGTCACCTACAACACCATAATGAAATCACTATTTCAGATATGTGATTAATTAACGAGGTAGTTTCATCCCACGAGCCTGGCTGATCTGGAAGTAGTGCGGTAATATACTACAGGGAATTTCTGGAATGCCTGGACAGAGTAGGAAAAGGCACAGATGTTCCAATGGGTGGGCTTCTTTCTGACACCATGCTCTGCTTGTTTCACTTGCAAGTGAAAGTTTACTACAAGCATGTGTATGGAAAAAAAAAAAAAAAAGCAGAAAAAGACCCTTGCAAGGGACCCTTATTATTAATGGTAAATGGCAAGGCTTTAAAGTCTTCACTTTCTCCTTTTGCCACTGAAGTGAAGGAGGAAAAACCTGAGGGAAGCTGCCCTTTCTGTTGTGCTTGGCCATACACAGGATCCCTCAAAGTGTGTAGAGCTGTGCATGGAAGCGCTAGCATGCTGCCCAGCATCCCACTTCCTCCGACCCCCAAGCTTTCCTATGGCAGCCAGAATGGATGCCTCTGAGAGAGGGGGCTTCAAATCAGGAAAGCCATAAGGCAGTGTGTGCATCAGCAAGAGCAGATTGCTCTGCCAGTAATGGTATTGCCCCTGACGGTGAAATTTGCCAGCAAGAATACACAGGCGAAAGTGCAGCCTTTATCACTGCAGGCGGATAGCTACAAAGGCAATTTCTATGGCACTAGTGGTGTTCCTCTACTCATGCTCTACAAGTTCTCCAAGCTATGTCTGCTGTTAATGATTCAGAATGCTTATCAGACAATAACAACATAAATTATATAAAGCTTGTCTGGCTGCTTGCATTTTAGAGTGCTACATAAACTTGTGGAGACTGATACCTGCATTACTTGGTTATCTTGTGTTCTAATTTGCTTTTTACAGAAGAGCAAAGGAGTTTAATATATTTGCTGCACACTGCAGAACAGTTTTGCTGTGGAATCAATAAAAGGCTGTTGTTGCACTGAATCCTCATCTTCTCATTTTCATGCCAGTCGTACATAGGACTCCTCAAATAAATTTATTCGCTCTCCTTCAGAGCCTGGGTGGACTCCCTGAGAGCTGGTGATAGTGCTTTGCACAAACATGTTCTCCAAGAAGACAAATAAGGCAAGCACTACATTTTTCCATGCTTAGATGAAGAAACAAGACATGTTAGTGGAGGTTTGGGTTGGGTTTCCAGTAGAAGCATGGTACTTTAGCTTGGATTTGGACTTAGCAGAGAAAAGGTAAAGGAAGAAAAACATACTTGGTGTGTACACAAACGAAAAACTACTTTTTCTAAAGGACCACAAACTAGACAATCTTGCAGAGGGAATTATTCAGCAAAATCAACTACATGAAAATAAATGGAAGATCTTTAATAAACTGACAACAGATGAGTGAATATAACCTTGTTTTAACTGTTGTATTAGAAGAAAAATTAAAAAAAAACACAGAAATAAATTACAATTTAAAATGAAATTTCCTTTGCACATGTGCCTCTGTACACAGCCAAGGAACAGGTACTATGTGGTCACATTCAGATACCTTCTGGTCTTCATCTAATACACAGACTGGCTCTGCTGACACTCTTATGCCACTGAAGCTTCAAATAAAATAGAGACATGCTAGTTACTGCTCTTCAGACACAAATTCAATACAACCTTTTAATAAAATTCTCCTTTCTAACTTCATTAACATAAATTTACTAAGAGCCAGTCTAGTGATTGATAACACCATTTACTGGATGCAAAAGAGGACCTGAATGCTCTGAGCAGCCAGCTTGAAGAAACAAAAGTACAGCATAATGAAATTACCTTATTCAGGTAACCCAGGCTTGAGTGGGATATGAAGCTCTTCCTTCCCCTTCCAGTTGTACGTACGTTCTTGACTTGTGCTGCAAAATACCTGGTGATCTTACTCACTGTTCCTTGTATGCGCAGCCTATCTGAACAAACCAATCTCATTCAGGATGCGTAAGCCATCAGATTTTATAAGAATACCCTCCTCCCCTCCCCAAAAGTTGGCTGACTCCACCTACACTCAGAATAACAAAGTTCTGTCCTGACTAGAGATCAGAGAAAGCAAAATCAGGGATGGGTGGAGGGGATGAGGGAAGGAAGGCAAATGTTATCATTTGCACCATGCTTGTACTAGAGTTCGACTGCTGTCCACAGTGCCTATTGAACTCAACTACTGGGCCAACCAGCGAGTTCAGAAGTGTCAGACGACCTCTAACTGTTGGGTGTTCTGGGGAAGCTACTGCCAGTGTTTGTTCAAATACGAAACTCATTGTGGCTTCTCTGTGATTGTGCTGTCGGGCAGATGTTGGCTACAGCTGAGCATCACATGGCCTGAAGCAACTGCAGAAATGATAGGAAGCTTGAATATGTGTTCCTGGTCCCCAGCCTGCAACATGGATGTCCAGAAGTTTCACTGTATCAGAGCAGACCCTTTGTTGTGAGATTTCCCCTTTTTTAAGGGCCTCTGACTCCTTATATACTGCTGGGACTTGGAAAGCCTTTATCTCCCAGCTTTCACTGCTAGCTTATTGTAACCGATATTGTTTCCTAACAAACTGCCTTGCATTGAGCTTGGGATGGCTGTCACCTGCTGTTGTAACAGCTGTGGGGGAGACTGGGTGGTTGCAGTAGCTGGTTGCTTTTTGTAATCTTTTTATTTACATGCTTATGTACTTACTTTATGACCTGATCAGTAATCTGTGTCATTTGTGTGTGCTAAAGGGAAGTATGAATGTGCGGGTTAGATTTGCCTAACTGGGAGCATTCTCTAGGACTGTTTTGTAGTGGCAAAGAAAAAAGTATGAGATAGTTTTTGAAGTGTATTTAAGCGTGCACTGTTGACAGAAAAGTCGCTATCATTTCTTCACCTTCCTGCTACTATACACGCCTTTATTCAGTGACCCAGGCTGGTGAACTGACCCGGCTGGGCAAAACACTATGCTGGGGCAGTTCAGTTCCTCAATTCTGAGAAATCGTGTGCCTTCACAATGCAAAAGGCAGAAGAAAGTGGCCAGGGACAAAAACTTGGCACATAGAGCAGCTTAAGACAGAGGAGAAAGTCACGTGGAAATTGTAGCACAATTAATATATTCGCGTACCCCATGAAGCTGTGAGCCCAGAAACTGCCCTATAGACAGTGAAAGGTAGGTGACTCCAGTGGTGCCAATGAGGAACAATAACTGAATTGTGGAACAAGTTTCAGAGTAACTTGTCATCTCTGACACTGTTCACATCCTTTACTTTTCCTGCCTGACTGCCTTTACTTTCCTCTTTCCTTTCCCTTGCCATCCCCCCCTTCCCTTCCTTCACATGATGGAGGGAGTTACGTACTATGTTGCTGCACAGCTTCTGTCTGAGAAACCTGGGAGGCTGAGAGCTGAAAGATGTCTTTATGCCAGATCTTCCTATACACTGATACCTATAAACTGGATCGGTAGGTCTGATTCTTACTTTCCCTCCTATCTCTGTAGGCCTGCTTTACCTTCTGGAGTTCCACTGTGAAAACTGTAAACCATGTGGCAATTGCATGTGCATAGATGGATGACACCAAGCTATACTGTCCATATGACAGTGACACAATAAACACTACATTTCTTACATAATTAGCTAGACCTGGAAGCCAGATGGAGACAAACGGCAATCCAAACAAGTTCTGTTGATTGTAGCAGAGACAAAGCGGCCTTGGACATCCTGTGGCAGTGTTGTACCACTCTTGTTGTTATTTTTTTCCCCATAATATTTAATTGGAATTTTCCTCACTGCAGCTCATGGCTTTTGACTTTTGTCCTTTTCCTGTGCCACCGCATGGAAAGCAGAATATGATTCTTCATATGCCCACTGCAGGTCTAAAGAGGTTTTTGAAGTTTATTTGGCCAGCCACATCAGACTTCTGTTCAATCTGTTAGAAAATATAGATGAGGTATAACTCATCTGTACTCAGGAATGAGTAAAAATAGCTGCTTTAAGCTTCCAAGTCTATAAACTACTAATTAAGGATATGCCATGTAAAATTAGAAGTTTCCCATTAATAGTTTGTACCCACTTTTTGTATCCTTTTTAAATGCATGTGTTAGCTTTTGGGAGACAGACAGTAAGCTGGTAGTCACATGAGAAGAAGCCATTAAAGGTTAACAGCCTCAAAGAGTTGGGTTTTTATGTGGTACAATATATGGGACAAGAGCAGGGTTCTTTGCAGCAAGGAGTCTTGAAAAGCTTACTTTCTGTTTTGTTATACACAAAGAATTTTTCATCATTCCAGTACTGTGCTGTTTTTTAGTCATGGAGGTTCAAATCTATAGACAAAATAATCATCACTGGAATAGTCCATCAGGCAGTCCTTCAGATTATTTTTTAATATTATAGTCACTGAAATTACTGAAATTATGTGCAAAGGTATATTGTCATGGCTTGTCATGACCATGGATTAAACACAAAATGGTTTTATTGTTAGGATATTGAATATTCTGTTTCTACAATTTTTCCTTCTACATTTAATCTTTAGTCGTATCATTTAGTTGGAGTTATCTAGAATGACTATTATGAATTACTACCATAGCAGCTTTTGCTCAGCTGATCAGGTTAAAATATTATTTTCACAATTTTCAACATATGAAATCTTTAAACTATACCTGCAGCTTTGTACGGTATTTCTCCCTAATAATTTACTGGTTTTCTCCACATTTTACATTACAAAATTAAATCTAAGCCTCTCTCATTCCTCCTTAAGAAAAAAAAAAACCAAAAAGTAGACTGCACTACTTACTTTATTTTTTGTTTAGAATGTAAGCATTTTAGGATTCTTTTAAGACAGTTTTTGGGTTTCCATGCATATGTTGCAGAAAACAGTTTATTCCAGGTGGCAAGAGAGCGACTTCTTTCAGATCTAGTTTGTCAGCTCAGCTTTCACTAAGTCCAAGGGCTAGCTTCCACTTTAAGTGCTTGAGTAAGCACAAAATATGTTCATAGATAGACTGCTACATGAAGTACTTGGTGTGAAGTGAAATGCAAATCTGCCTGGAACATCTGTACTTCGGTGAATAACAATGATTCATGATGAGGAAGAGATTATGCTTAGATTCTGTCCAATGAAGCCATAAAATATTATTTAACCATTCAAGAGTTAGCCATGTCTTGCTTTTTACTGTTAGTCTTATAGAGCAAAACTGTCAATGGTTTAAACACAGGCTGGCTCTACACGCTCTTCAAAATGCCCTTTTCTCAACAATCTCAAAACTGAAATTGGTGACCGTGGTCTCTGCTGCTGTAAATGGTTTCAGCTGCATTGATTTCAAAGCTACTTCAGCCCTTTCACCACCAGATAATTTCCCTTTCTTGATTGGATCAGGGCTTCTTTTGAAGAAGACATGATAGATCTATCTATTGGCTGTTTGTTATTATTGTAGTTTGCACAAGATGCGGAAAACAAGTCTCTAGAGTATTAAGTAAACAGCACAAATGTAGAAGGCCAGCCCAACATAGGTCATAAAGAGCATGGCAAAGTCTCCTAGAAGACAGCTGTGCTCATGTGGAAGGACAGAAAGCTTGTGAAACTATACCTCCTGCACTGAGTAGTCCTTAGTGGTAAGCATGCTTGTCCCTCTGCCTGGAACTACCAGCTCTTACCACATACACGCTCATTTTTTACTGACCAAAGATTTCTGAAAGCATTATAGCAACAAATGATAAACCAAGGTAAAAATATTGCCAGGTGTCAAATCATGTGGTGTCAAATGATTGCTACTGCAATAAGGGTAGCCTGGACACAACTTGTCTGAGGACTGTAAGAGAGATGCTAGTACAGGGTAGGATTGTGAAAATATTATGGAAAACATAAACAGGCTGATGTTACTGACAAACAACTGACAAGAGATGCTAAACCAAACTGGGTAAGAAGTGTCAGTGAGTGTGGACAGACGAGGTTTTGAATTGAAAAAAAAAAAAAAAGATATTAATCTTGATGTGTCCAGAGACAGAGAACCAGGGAGGGGATTCGGTTGCATAATGTTGTTAGGTTAATGAAGGAGGTGATTTCTGTGCCTGTGTTTTGTGGAGATAGGACAGCTGGCAGGGGTAGCTGGCACTGACTGGAGGGACTTAATATGAGAAAGAGGCATCAATCAAGCAACTGAAGGATTAGGGTTTGGCAGAAGCTGTCAGACAGTACCAGGTGAGATATTTAAAGGAAGAATAAATGGCTTATATTTGAACTGGGTTCTGGTAATCCTATTACCATCTTAACAAATTATTATTAGTTTAAGATTGACCAAACCTTTCCAGTTTGAAATCAAAAGAAGAAAAAGCCTGGTGCACCTCTCTGATGAAGACAGGCTGCGAGAGTTGGGCCTGTTCAGCCTTGAGAAGAGAAGGTTACAGGAAGACCTAACTGTGACCTACCAATACTCAGAGAGGTCCTACAGGAAAGTGGGAGAGGGACTGCTCACCAGGGAGTGCAGTGATAGAACAAGGGGCAACAGCTTCAAGCTGGAAGAGGGCAGGTTTAGATTAAACATTAAGAAGAAATTCTTTACTATGGGGGTGATGAGGCACTGGAACAAGTTGCCCAGAGAGGTTGTGGAATCCCCATCTCTGTCAGTGTTCAAGGCCAGGTTAGATGGGGCTTTGGGAAACCTGGTCTAGTGGAGGGTGATTCTCTCTGCCCATAGCAGAGAGATTGGACCTAGACGGTCTTTGAGGCCCCTTCTAACCCAAAGGTTCTATGATTCTATGATCCTCTCCTGAAATCACTGCAGTGGGTGCTGACCACCTTCCTTCCCTCTCTTCAGGGTAGCACCAAGCTCTTTACTCCCTTTAATAACAAAGGGAATGAAGAGCCTGCATAGAAAATGGGGCAGAGTATCCACAGGGAAGAGTGTCAGAGAGCCTGAATTTGCTGCAAAGGGAGGGTATGTCTATCTGAAGAAAGGTTGCTTGTTTTGCTTTTTTGACAAGCAATAATCAGTTCATTTTCTCTATGTAATTACTGGTTGTGATTACAGCTTCCATTACAAAATAACAGGATAAGAAAGGGAATGCAGAAAATGAGTACTGTTAAACATGGAAGAGGGAAAAGCACTGCTTAAGCTTATCAAAACAAAATGGTTAAGCACAGTGCTGATGTGAACAGCAGCCCTATCGTTATAGAATTGCTGGGTGTTTCTTCCACTTCCAGTTCTGAAATGACCAGGGGTTTAATCATTCTGCTTTAATTATAGGATGATTGTAGAAATGCCCAATTTTTGTGTATGTCTGGAGTGTGGATGGAGGCACCTTCTGTCCTTGTATCTTGAGAAAGATACAGATGTGTTTGGCTAAATGTCCCCTGGTTGATGTCTGGGAAAGGCTTTTACAAGGATTTGGCTGAGAGCACAGCCATAGAGGGATGGCTCATTAGGATTCTTTGTGCCATTTTCTTAAACTAGACTACCATACGCAATGCCATCCATAGCTTAATGCTGTATTGTGTAGTTAGATATTAAAGAGAGGCAATAAAGACTAATTAGCAGAAATACAGACTTCCTTGACAGTATGTAGTGTGTCTGTGTAGGTCTGAAAATGAAAAGCTGCTTTTATGTGAACTGAATCCAGGCTACACAAGATTGCCCTGAACCTTTACAAGGGTGGATTCTTGCACTGAGTTCTTACAGTATTTTTCCTGGTTTCATTTTTAAGACTAAAATAGCTACAGATAATGAATGGCACCTGTTGATTCAGAACAATACTGAATGGTAACCAATTCTGCAAGGCAAATATTTTCAAGCTTGCCATATGGCAATGTTATAGGCTTGGGCAGGAGTGGCTGGAGAGCAGCCTGGCGGAAAGGGACCTGGGGGTGTTGGTTGACAGCCGCCTAAACATGAGCCAGCAGTGTGCCCAGGTGGCCAAGAGGGCCAATGGCATCCTGGCTTGTATCAGGAATGGTGTGGCCAGCAGGACCAGGGAGGTGATAATCCCCCTGTATTCTTCACTGGTGAGGCCTCACCTCGAGTATTGTGTTCGGTTTTGGGCTCCTCACCTCAAGAAGGATGTTGAGGTGCTGGAGCGTGTCCAAAGAAGGGCAACGAGGATGGTGAAGGGTCTGGAGAACAGGCCCTACGAGGAG
>VXBZ01002613.1:59922-71562 GCA_013399135.1 Heliornis fulica | reverse complement strand
GTTATCCGACATCGCCATGCGCTTTCCGTGGGAGGTCCAGACGGGAGGCTCGCAGCGGCGGGCTGGCCCTTCCTCCCTTCGCACCCATCCCTCCCTCCCGGCGGGCGCACGGACGAGCCCGGCTGCGGTCGTGTCGGTGTAGCGGGTGTGCACTCCGGAAGCCCTACGGCTGGCCAAGCCGGTGGGGGCCTCTCACGGCGGTTGAGGGTACCTGTCCTCTGCGCGGTACCCGTGTCTCTCCCTGCCCTGGCAGGAGCTCGGAGCTCGCTTGGGCGCTGGCGGGAAGGAGGGGCAGGCGTTTGTGAGGGGTGCAGCGCTTGTTCTGGGCTCATCAAACGCTGCGTGCGCCGCAGCCGAATGCTTGTGTTCCATAGCGCCTGGTGCCCGGGCAAGTTCCTCTGCAGATTCCCACCTGGAGTAAATCTTGCCCGAGAGTACTTACTCGGGTGCTGAAGGAAGAGCATATGTGCGTATGAACTTTGCTAAAGACGAGATCTTCAGCTTCTCCCCTCAGTCTTTAGGTTCTTTCCAGATTGGTAGGTTCTAGCCAGAAATCCAGTAGTTTGTTTTAATGTCGTGATAGACAGAATGAGGATCCCTGAGTAATGATCAGTACTACATGCCCATTACCATAGTTAACTCGGGCACCTTAACTGCAGTTACTAACTGACTTTAGTCCTACCCGTTTAGTGTGAGTTTTGAAGTAGAACAATGTACAGCAGTATTACAGCTGTAGATAAGCTGATTCGTAAATGTGGAATGTGTTGATGCTGAATCTGTAATTTATCTCTTACAGGGCGTATCTTGACAACATAACAGCAATTGGGCCCAGAACAGTTGGAAGCCCAGAAAATGAAGTTCTTGCAGTTAACTACCTCTTACAACAAATTAGGGCGATAGAAAGAGAAAGCACAGATATTCACAAGATATCTGTTGACATACAGAGGCCCACGGGCTCCTTCACCCTTGACTTTCTAGGAGGCTTTACTAGTTATTATGCAAACATAACCAATGTCATAGTGAAGCTGGAACCCCGAAATGGAGCTGAGCATGCAGTGTTGTCCAATTGTCACTTTGATTCTGTACCAAATACCCCTGGTAGGTCCATGTGTTTGTTCTGCAAATGTATAAGTAGCCTTATAGCCACATGCTAGAGTACTGCTAGCCTGCTTTATTTCAGTGAGATTTGGTATTTAAGCTGACAGGCTTGTCCTTTTAAAGTCAGGATTTTTGTTTGTTTGTTTTTGTTAGTGGGCTGTCATAAAGCTGTGCCTAAGTGTTTTTTTTTGTGGTTTTGGTCTTTGTTTTGGGGTTCTTTTTTTGCCTTTCTGCATTCAAATCTGCCTCAAAACCTGAAGTGATCAGATTAAGGTTCTGCTGCTTTGGTAGTGTGTACAATTTCTCTCACTGCTACTTTCACTGCCAGTGTTGCATATTTTCTTATTCTTGTCCCTCTGCATTTTTATAAATCTAATTGTGTTAAATAATTACTGAAGCATTTAGAGCTTTGTAAATCCATGATTTTACCAGTTCCAGGAAGGTAGGGAACTGAAAACCACACAAAAGCATTTATTGTAACACTCAGCCGCGGGTGTGTGCCTGTTACTGCAGTTGAAAAATAGCTGCAGACATCATCTCTGCCAACAGAGACAACTTTAACTGAAATTTCTTCAGGCACACACCCCACATGATACTTTATTTCTGGGGGTTAAACCTTCTGCAAATAGTCTTTGTTATTGATAAAACAGTGGGTATTAACTAGAGAAACAAGGCACTTGCCACACTTTTCCTTTTTTTCTGTCAACAAATAGTGTACAGAACTTCTCTGTCTCCTCAGTTATACTTAGGCAAGATGAGTTTCCAAATTAAGCTTAATAACTGCATGATTATTATACATGCTCTGTGATTTAAGAACTGCAGAGATGCTAATTACTGTACTTAGAATCTAAATATGGCTGCTTAATCTTAAAAGGAATACTTCACAAGCATAATACAATGATTATTGAAAACTCTCTTTAAATTGATGCCCTGTGTGAAACGTGTGTACGCTTCTATGTGTTGTAACACAGGATTATGTCTACATCAATTACTTTCAATACAGTTACTCAAACAGCAAAGTATTTTACCAACTTTGCATGGATGTGCTGAATATATAAGCAGTTTATATAGGATTATACAGAAATCTGTGGAGGAGCTAGAAATCAGCCTTTATTATTGCCCTTAATCACAAAACAGCCTATCCCTTTACCACAAAATCGAGGAGCTCTCTTTTGGGTTTTGGTTTTTTTTTTAATGTGAACTTGCACATAACTCAGGTAATGAGAATCAGCAGGACTTAGTGATCAATGAGAAATATAATTGAAAAACATAATCTGCTCTTGATGCTTATGCATAGAAAATGACTAAAGCAAAACTCAGTAAAGCATTAAAGCTTCAGTGTTAGAAAGGTGGAGTTCCTTGTGAAGGGAAACCGTAAACTAAACTCCAGAAACACATTTCTTGTTCTAGTGGTGCTGATTTTCAGTTTACATGGCCTATTCTTTTCTAATAAACTTGAAGGCAAAAATATCTTGAAATCGACATTGCAGACATAGGTGATAATTTGGTTTTCTTAAGTTACTGATAGTTGCCATAAAATTTGTTTTAACCTTCTGTCATTTTTGCTGTCTGTGAACTATTTAAGGATGATACTTTCTCCATGAGCTTGTGTTATAGTCTGTGGCTACATGTCTGCTTTGTGTAAATCTATATGTTGAAACCAATAACTGCTACTTTTCTTAGTTTCACAGCAAGGCAGATAAGTGATTAACCTTGCTGAAAACTGTAGTCACTTCTCTGCTGACTTTTCAACACAGCATATGTTAGATAAAAGAAATTGGTGTGGCTAAGAGTATACTACTGATAAATTTGAGAAGCAATATATTGAGAGCTTTTCGGCCAGCTTTTTGGAAAGCTTTTGGCAGAACAAGGCATTAATTTCTGACAATCAGATTAAAGAACAGTTTATTAGAAAGATTTGGTTTTGGTTGTTTTTTTCTGAATTACTTCCATACACAAGGCTAAAAGTAAGGCTGAGGTCTGTGTTTGTATCAGGAACACATTCTTTCCACAGAAACGGCAGTTAGATCTAAATTTTGCCAAGTTAAAAGCTTTGGAAAAGCTGCTGCTTTTATTTTTATTTATTTTTAATGTGCCAATTAATCAGTTTTGAGCAGCTAAGAAATCTGCTCTTATAGCATGTTGAGGCTTGACCTCAGCATCATCATCACTGTGCACATTGGCATCATATATGCAACCCAGGCCTAAAGGAATGAGGTTAAATTTCTCTGTCTGCTCCCAGGTTTTATTGATGAGGGTGGGGTAGAGAGATGCTACAGCTTGCACCACCAAGAGGGAAATGGGGTGATGGGAGACTTTACCTAAAAGATAGATGCTTAATCAAGATTAAAAAAATGGATCATAGGAGGAGGTATGAAGTAGTGAGAACCAATATAGAATACAGAACGAATGTATAATACTGTTGGAGGAGACAATCAGCTCCAAGCAAAAGGTGTTTTCTGCAAAGAGTGAAGGGTGGTGGAAAGCATCTCATCATGAAAATACTGTATTATAATGCATACTTCCATTTTAAGAATGTTTTAAATCTGTGAATTCTGCTATTTCCTTTGTTTTGTAATCTTGGCCTTAGGTAACTTGGAGGTTTTGTCCACTTAGTTGAATGTGTTGTAACAGTGTAGAATGCTTCAGGGTGACTTGTGTGGGAATATTTAATTTTCAAAATAAGTGAGTATGATATAATTGAAAATTACATCCTTGTTTATTAGTATTGTTCTTAGGAAAGTAGATTACGATCACTTTGCATGATAACCTGGTTAGTCTACTTTCCTGGGAACTGTAGTACTGGGTCTGATACCTTGTACTTCTCTTGTTCAACTTCTGACCATTATTTATCTTTCTCCTGCTACTTTTAATTAGTATAGACACAGAGTACAAACAGTAGTAGAAAATAGATTAAAGCTTGGTGTGACTTTACCACAGTTAGATTAAGTGACTGAGATAGCATGAAGCATTTTTTTTCCCCCCTCTGGACTTCGTTGCATTTCTGCGTGTTTGTTTTAAGCTGTGCTATTCTGCTGATTATTTTAAGGTGCCAGTGATGATGCTGTTAGCTGTGCAGTGATGCTTGAAATACTGAACACACTTTCAAAATCATCAGAGCCCCTGCAGCATGCTGTTGTATTCTTATTTAATGGTGCAGAAGAAAATATTTTGCAGGTAAGAATATACTAGAATTATAAAATGTATTTCAAAGTTGTGTTTTAAGACTCGGCGAAGGAAAAGAGTAATTGCTCGTATGGCTTGTGTTTAATCTGTTGAAATATTAAGATTTAAATCTGTTGAAATAATAAGCTAAGTGCCAATCTTAACATTCTGAGGAAAACTTGATTTTCAAAGAGGATTCAGATTTCAAAATGTGCTTAGATTGTTGCCCATACTAATTTAATTAGAAGACTTGGATTTTCTGCATCTGTTTGTGTACTGAGTGATATGGCTGCCTCATCCAATCCTATTTTCCATCATGTACCATCATAACATTTAGGCTGGCCTGGAAAATATTTGACCTACTTTTATTTGTGTGTGTGTTTGTTTTGGGGTTTTTTGTTGTTGTGGTTTTTTTGTTTTTTTTCTCCCATCAAGGCTAGTCACGGCTTCATTACACAACATGAGTGGGCCAAGTCAGTTAAAGCTTTTATTAACCTGGAGGCAGCAGGTGTAGGAGGAAAAGAACTTGTTTTTCAAACAGGTATGAGCTTGCATTGTGTCCAGTTTCTCCACTAGCATAATTTGATAATAAACAATGTAGACTTGAAAGAGCATTGAAAGTGACTCATAAGCCAAAACCAGGAGAATCTCTGTGCACCTTTCCCAGCAGCAAATAAGTTGCTCTTCATCATTAGATATATCTAGGCTACAGCACTGCCAAAAAAGCTGTCTTATAAGTGGTAAGCCTGTGTAGAACAGGGTTACAGAAGTTGTATTTCCCTTCTACATCAAAGTAATGAGCAGAAAAATAGATTGGGCTATCATGTATATTTTACATACTTATATTTTCATTTCCTTTATTCAGTTTTCAGTTCTTCCAAATTCTTACACGAGTTGGTCTGCACACTTCCTCCTACTGCTGAAGCTACTTCATTGTTTGCTTGCATTGAGTGCTTTAGTGGAGAGACTTTAAACAACAATTTGAGGTGTGATACGTAGATAAATTGGAAACTTTGCTAAAAGTTGTGACTTCTTTATTAGTGTTGGGTCTTTTCTATGAGGTGACTGATCTGCTCTGACACTGAACACTCATGGTATCAGTGTAGTTTCCCCCGCTTCCCGTATAACTAATTCTTTCTCTAAAGTGTGAGTCTTTCAGTCAACACAAGCCAACATACCCTGAGCGGTAACAGTGTTAAAACAGTTGTGAGTTCATTTACACTTTTAATTTGTTACTGCAAAAAGAACATGTCCTAACTGAATTTTCAAAAAGTATTTGTTGTGAACTTTCTGCTCATCTTTTGTTAGGACCAGAGAATCCTTGGTTGGTACAAGCATATGTAGCTGCAGCCAAACATCCCTTTGCCTCTGTGGTGGCACAGGAAATCTTTCAGAGTGGTATTATCCCAGCAGATACAGACTTCCGTATCTACCGGGACTTTGGCAATATTCCAGGTATGTTGTCAGAAGATATGTTGATGTGTATTATGCGACCATTTGTCTTAAGTTTATAGCAAGGAGACTGTTCTGTGGTTCATTATGTGAAGGACCTCAAATTTGGTTTGTTTATCAGTTGGGGAGCAAATGTTCCTGCCTTTTTTTTTTTTTTACCCCTAAGGCAAGAACCTTTAGATTTGGTTTGTCATGTATGTTAAGGATAATTTTTGAAGACTGCTGTTTCCCAGAAAGAAACTACATGCTAGTCCAGTTTCCTGAAAATCAAGAAAACACTCCAGTAATTAGCAGTACATATTAAATACTCTGTTTTGAAACTTTTTGGTAATGATGCTTATAACTTGCTTGCAGAAATTTAATGTCTGTACCTAATGGGATAGTGACTTAGTAAATAATACATTCTCATTACTTTTTCTTTTGTTGCCATAATCAAGTATAGAACAGCAGTTTTGGGTTTTCCTAATCTGATTACAGTTTGCTATCCATTCTGCAGAGAGTGGCCAATGAACAAAAAATGTAGACTGTGTGGTTCAAAGGAGTATAACCTGTAAAATCCCAGCTGTCAGACAGGTTGTGGTACCACTTCCAAGAAAAGTGATACTTCAGAATTGATTCTAAGAACCAAATGTGTTGGCATATTTTGGACTGTTCCAAAGTACACTCCTAGCCTGAAAATAAAGTAGCTGATGTTGTACGATGTGTTCTTTTTTAGAATTATACCTTGGTCATAATACGAATATGAATTCTCACTGACCTCTTTTTTATTTTTTCTGCACAAATAGAATCTATTAATTGAGTTACAGAGCTAGTTTGTTCCTCTTTGTCTACTGATAGAATGGAGGTCTGATTTGTTAAACCTCTGCGAAATTGTGAGGATTCAGATTGCAGACAGTAGCTTTTTGCATATGTGGCTAAGGGGGTGTCTGTTTGGTATACACTGTATTTATTATTAATCTTGTAGAAAAGATGCTTTTGATGAATAGTTTTACTTTAAAAGTCAAAAGCAAAAATAAGCAAGAGATTTCAGGCTAGCTATTTGAAAACCTGTTTTCTGTTTAGAAGTAAAGACAACACACCTGGTAGTTTGAGGAGGCATTACTGTAGTTCCACGCTGCTGCTTTTCAGCCCTCTTCAGTATGGATCTCTATGGGTGTTTTATTAGTAAATGTTTGGAAACCTTGCACATCTTTTCTGAAGCTGTGTTGATGAAGACTTTTCATGTGTTTCTCCAGTAGAGATCAGTTTGTGTACAAATGTAATGCAAATCAATATGTTATAGTTGGTGTTTCTAATACAAATCAAACTGTTTTGTTCATCTTTAAGGAAAGTGAGCAGGCTACAATGTAGAGCAATATTTTATGTGAAATATACCTGAGGCTTTCACATGTTTGTTTTAAGGTTTTAGGTTTACATAATTTCAAACCTACTTTTTCTCTCTCTGCAGGAATAGATTTGGCTTTTATTGAAAACGGCTACATTTATCATACAAAATATGACACATCAGACAGAATTTTAACAGATTCCATTCAGAGAGCAGGTTGGTATTTCAAGTCTTGGCTAACTTAATGAAGTATAGTGTTGTAGTTCATTTTCCCATTTGTTGTAAGACCACTATAACAACAAAATCCTAATCTTAATTATGCATTTAGAACATGCTAGATATTGTTTTAAAGGACAAAGAATTAAATGAATGTATGTCTTGAAAATCCAAAGAAAATATGGTTAACTTGGGAAGATAAACTTTATCAGCATACTGTATTGTTGATTTGAAAGTAATTGGAATCTAATTAAGATTATAAACTAGCCATTAATACCTGATTGCTTAGCATTCTGTGTTCCTTTACTGTCAGTAAGACCCTTCATTGTTTATCATTCATTGTAAGAAGCTTATGATTAGTTGGTGGCATAGAGAGTGATCTGCCAACATAGGTTTTTCTCTTAGAATAGGTCTCAATTAAACCTATGTGGCAGCACCCAAACTGTAGACTTAGTTTCTACTAACGGGCTATTCGACAAGCTGCAATAAAGAAGAATACAGTAAGACCTTTCGTTTTCAGAGAAAAACCAACAAAATTCTAAATGCCTCCAAAATTTTGACCATTTCCCTCTTTAAGTTTGTACAGAAGCCAGGTTAGATGAACAGCACAAATAATATATTTTTTAACTATCTTGTGTTGATGCAGTTGCAAGACAGAAACTAACATTTTTAAATGCTTGTTGGAAAAATGTTCACTGGTCATGATGGCTACATAGAACATCCCTTGATAAACATATCACAGCTTTTTTTTTTTTTTTAAAAAAAAGACAACAAAATTCTCAGACAGTAAGCACTTTTACAGGTCAAGTAAAAGTAAGATGAAAGTTGAGAACATTTATTCTGCTTTGATTACGTGGTTTTTCAGCTGTTCTGAGGGAAAGGAAAAGGTGGTTGGTACCACTGGCTGCTAGAACAAAATTTAATTCTATCCTAGCTGGAACCAGGACAGCTACAAAGGAAAATAGTGTTCTTCTCTCCTATTTCCCTTAGCTAGGGAAAGAAAGGCAGGTGATTTATAGTCCTGGAAACATGGAGGAGTTACTAGTGGGAAAGAGAAGAGAAAGATTAGGATATGATAAACTCTTCCAAGGGTTAGCCTTGAAGTCCAATTCTTTAATATCACACCTGAAGAAGGGTTTATGGACTGAAGACTTGGCTACTCCCTTCACTGCAACAGTGCTTAAATTCATGAAACTTCCCCAGTGTACTTGTCTTAGTGGCAGCTGTACAGATTACCTCATGAAAGTACTGTGCTGTGTGTACTGTTGAATACCTGTTTCAGAATAATCAGTTGTATATCCATATCTGAGAATATTTCAACACAGTTTTATTTTTAAGAACTCTTCTGTTTAAAAGAATGCTGTGTACTAATGCATCAACTCTGATGTAGTTATGTTGTGTATTTTTTTAATAGGTGACAATATTCTAGCTGTCCTAAAATACCTAGCAACATCAGATAAATTGGCCAAATCTTTTGAGTACCGACACGGAAATGTTGTGTTCTTTGATGTACTTGGTTTATTTGTCCTGGCTTATCCTGCTCGTGTTGGCACCATTATGAACTATATTACAGCAGCAATTGCTTTTCTTTATTTAAGCAAGAAGATATTACAGCCCAAATCCAGAGGTAAGTCAAGGTCTTAAAAAAACCCCACCCAAACCAACAGCACAGTAACAACAAAAAAAACCCACATAAAATAAACCAAAAAACGATCCATTACTCTTTAACAAAAAGCAGTTAGTAAGTGTTGAAGTGATTAAGGCATGTTTTTAGCTAAACTAAAGTAATAAAACTTAAGAAATAAATTTTAGGTGTGCAGCATGTCATAGGAGTTGTGTTTAAATCCCAACTGTGAATAAGTATGATTTAGAAAGATTGTAATAGGCCTAGATACCTAGCGCTTCAGAATCACTGTTATGTTTCTTACCTTTTTATGAAGATTATATCTTTTTAAGAACTGTTTGGGGTTTTTTTTAATTTTTTTTTTTTTTAGACTGTGTAGCTGGTGGAGTGGCTACACTGAATCCCTAGAGAAATTTCTACCATCAGGAGCGTGATAATCTGCAAAATACACTTGTACTGTAGGGATAAATCTTGTAGTGAGGAAGACTGCAAAAACACTTGCAAAGAAATAGACTAAGTGATTTAGGTCATGCTGTTAAGAAATCTTCAGAGTGGAGTCCTCATGCAATTTTGTTTTGGTCATTAAAACAATTACTGGCATAATTGCAGTCTCAATGGTAGGTTGCAGTGGAATACAAGACTGTTAAATGAAACTTCTTTTTCCTTCTTCATAGCTATTCCTAACCTGAAGAATGCCTTTACTGCATTCAGCTTCACACTGGCCAGCTGGGTCTGCACACTGGTGTCAGTCCTTACAGTGGCAGTGTTCATCTCCCTCATTGGACGATCTCTTTCTTGGTACACCCATTTCTATGTTTCTGTGTTTCTGTATGGCACTGCAGCTGCAGCTAAGCTCATTCTTGTGCATACACTAGCCAAGAAATACTTCTACAAGGTAAGATCACCTTTGTTCCTAGTGTTGAAGTGTAATGTAATGTAATGTAAGACTCTTTACCTCATTAAAAAGCCAACAGTTTTCTGTATTAGACAGAAGTATTTAAAAGGCCCTGTTTGCCTGTGCATCTGAAACATTAGCCTTCAGTTGTCTTTCTATTGTCATCTGTATGTTGCCTTCCTCTACCCAGCTCATGTAATTTCTTCTGTCAAGTTAACTTGGAGCAGACTTAAAAGAAAATACAGTTATGGATAACTGTAAATGGCAAGAGAAGAGTGAGATGATGCTTGTCTAAACTGTCTTCTCCAAGGAAAACAATTATATGCAAGAAATAAGGATTTTTCTATGAGTTCTCTTGAGATGTGATACATGGGATATGCTTATCATATATTTGCTTTTTTTGTTACAGAATATGAATGAGCACTACCTGGGAGATACTTTTTTTGATGCCTCATTAATGATTTGGTCAATAGCATTGACTATCATTACTCAGATGGGCCTTTGTTCAGCATTCATTTGTACATTATGGGTAGCATTTCCTTTACTCACCAAGATGATGATCCATAAAGAGTTCAGCCAGAAAGGTATGAATTGGGAAGGGGGGCTAGAGGGGAGGTTATATTTCAATACATCTGCCACTGCTATTGTATATTGAATGTTTTACTCTTTAAATCTGTTATTTAAGCAAAAGAAATTCCAGGCTTTAAATGTGAGTAGTAAAAGTAACCATGTGATGTTTTTGTAACAAGAAAAACTGTTCTTAAACTAAAGGCACTTTGTATGTAAAAAAACCAAACCAAACCAAACCAAAAAACCAAACCAATTTAGAACACAAACCAAAACTAACATTAGGTTATTAGTAAGGGATCAGACACTTCGATGGACAGTAAAGGATGATGAAGATTACTGTAATATATAAAGTGGTTTTGGGGCAGAACACTCATTTGGTCTAATTATTTGGTTTTTATTTTTTTCAATACAGGAATAGTTTTGGGTCGGTTTTGAAAGAATTATGTTACCATTGGCTATCCAAAATGGGATTCCCTTTCCATATCCATGTCAGGGATGAGGATTAGGCTTGTATATTGGGCCATGCAGCATTATATGGATATATTAGTAAAACTGCATGTTTATGTCCTTTTTAGCTTTTACAATTTTCTCTTTTTTTTTGGTTTATTTTTTCCTGTTCCCTCCAGGTGCCACAATGAAGTTCATCATGATGTACATGCTGGGAATGTTTGTTCCCTATCTGTATATGATGTACCTTAGTTGGACTGTATTTGAAATGTTTACACCTATCATGGGGCGAAGTGGTTCAGAAATTCTACCGGATGTGGTGTTGGCAGGATTTATTGTGGTGATCACTATGATCCTGTCATCCTATTTTGTAAGTGGAACTTGTAAATATTGTTTTAAACTTTAAAACTTTCTCTAGAGTTTAGAATAAGTGTTTTTATAAAATTAATGGTTGGAATTACAATATCTTAAATGTTGTAGGAAAATTCTAGGAAATATGTCAAAGATTCCATGTTAGTCAAAGAAGAGGAGTTGGAGCAGGGGTTAGAAAAACTGTCGCAAAGATCACAATTTAATGCTGGAATTTGAGCAGATAATCCCCCTGTATTCTGCACTGGTGAGGCCTCACCTCGAGTACTGTGTCCAGTTTTGGGCCCCTCACTTCAAGAAGGATGTTGAGGTTCTGGAGCCTGTCTAGAGAAGGGCAACGAGGATGGTGAAGGGTCTGGAGAACAGGCCCTACGAGGAGCGGCTGAGGGAGCTGGGGTTGTTTAGTTTGGAAAAGAGGAGACTGAGGGGAGACCTTATTGCGCTCTACAACTACCTGAAAGGAGGTGGCAGTGAGGTGGG
>VXBZ01002613.1:34834-58105 GCA_013399135.1 Heliornis fulica | reverse complement strand
AAACTGTTCCTGTTTTATTGCTTCATACACTGAGGCAGATGAAAGTGATGAACAATCAGCCTCGTGACTGTTTTTCTGTTAATGTGCCCTTTAAATATTTTGCCACAGTCTCCTGATTTACCTGCCTTCATCTGGATTCTGTAGCTTTTGAGTATTTCAATTTGTAGTGGCAGTCAGCTACACTATGCCAAAAACAATTTGCTGGGTTCTTCTATTTCATACCTCTGAGTCTTGCATTGAGAATGAGTTGTTTGCATGTTTTTAACAGGAAAAACTGGTATCTTCCTGCTCCAGAAATTTTTCCACAAAACCCTGTTCATTTTAAAGTTCTGTCCAAGGAGCTGATTCCCTGGAACTCTGTAAGGTTAAGCTTTGAAGTATCTGGTGAGTGACTGAATGATTTATGTCTATTTTTATGCCCATAATTGAGGTTTTGCTTGCAGTACTGTAGGTTCTAGTGCCATTCCCAGGGTAGCGAGCTTTGTGAGGTTAGCTTTAGTTCAGTTTCATACACACTGAAGCTGTGTGTGTTGTGTTACAGTTATTACTTGGGGGACCAATAACCTTGTTTATTTTGAGTATGCCTTGGTCTTTTTTTTTATAGCAAGTCTTTTCTTAAAGTCCAGTTTATATCTCTGTCCTTGTCCAGGCAAGACGAGGCAAGAAGTATGTGCTTACAATGGTAGAAGCAACCACTAGCTGGCTAGAGCCATGTCCTGTGGCCCATGCCACTGCCTGGAACACCATCCTGGGTCTGGAGAAGCAGGTCCTCTGGTGACATGGCACTCCTGAAAGGACTGAGTCGGACAATGGGACTTATTTTCAAAATCCTCTCATAGACACCTGGGCCAAAGAACACGGCATTGAGTGGGTGTATCTTATACCCCATCATGCACCAGCCTACAGGAAAATTGAGATATACAATGGACAGTTAAAAAGACACTAAGAGCAGTGGGGGTTGGAACCCTGAAGAACTGGAGTATGCATTTCGCTAAGGCCACCTGATTAGTTAACTCCAGGAGATCTACCAATCGAGATGGTCCTGCCCAATCAAAACCCCTGTGCACTGTGGAAGGGCATAAAGTCCCTGTAGTGCACATGGAAAATCTGTGTGACAGTCTGGGTTATCCCTGCTTCAGGCAAAGGCAAACCCATTTGTGGGGTTGCTTTTGCTCTGGGACTAGGGTGCTCCAGGGACCAAGTGGGTAATGTGACAGGATGAGGAAGTCCAGTGTGTACTCCAAGGAGCTTTAATTCTTGGAGAGAACAGCCGCTAAATAGTTGTTCAGTAACAAATCAGTGCATGGCAGATGGTATAAATAACGAATGACATGTTATGAATGACCCAAATTAACTGAAAATGTAAGATCTGATCATGATGTAGGGGGTGTGGAAAAAAGGGTGGATAATGTCTTGGTTCTGTCCAGAACAGAGAAGACTTTCTCAAGCAGACAGCCCAGGTGAGCTGAGTTGGCATGGGTGGTTTTCCACATGACTTGACATCAATCAAGCCCCTAATAAAAGGGAAAGGGGGGCAAAGGGAAGTGCCTGGTGCAGGAGGCTCTTGTGTCAGTACAGTGGTCTCTGTTAGCTTTGGTTGGCACGCTGCTTTATCACCAAGCATGTCTGATATTGTTCCCCTCTCAAGAGGTTTTCAGTTAAACTGTCTTTATCCCAACCCATGGGACTTGATCTTTTTTCTCTCCTCACAAAAGGAGTGAGTAAGGAGCTCGTGTTGGTCAGCCTCTGCCTGGGGCTGAACCACAACAGTCCCTCTCCTACATAATCTCATTTATCTCACCACTTAGAAATACTTGAAGCTTTTTCTGTAGAGAAGACAGTTGTATCATGTTGTGGAAGACCCGAACAGTGATACACAGATAACATGCTGCTGTATAAGAAAATAGAGGGTTATTCTACCTCCAGCTATTGGTATATCTGGGTACATATCCCTGTCTCTGCAGGTCCAAGCCACATGTCTCTCTATGTTCGGCCTCGTGAAGGGTCAGCACTGACCACCTGGTCTCTCGGGGATGGTACACCAGTTGCTAGCGTAGGAGGAGACTATTTTGTGTTTTACTCCCATGGGCTGCAGGCTACACCGTGGCACTTCTGGGTAGAGCTCACAGTGAGTATGCGGCTCCTGGAAACCCACTGATCCCTTGGTCTGCTTTGTTGCCACTATTTCTGCATTCTCATGTGAAACTTGGCATAGTAACTTTCAAATAAAGCTTTGCTTTATTTGAAAGTTACTATGCTTTGCTTTATTTGATAGAGTCTAATTCTACCTTCCTTCCTTCTTTTAATTTGTCCTGCTCACATACATTTTTTTTTTATGTTTAGTCTGCTAATTTGCCAAATACCCAGAGGGAGAGTATTTTCCTTGTCTCCATGGTCATGGATTATATGTTTCAGTTTCTCTGATCTTAACTTCATAGTTCCTAAAGTTTTTATCTTTTTTAACTGCTATTTCAGGTTTCTTTTACCTATTGTGAGTAGGTTCCTTTTCACATATTTTGTTTGCTTGTTTTTGGGAAATTACAGGGAGTCCTTGGTGGATAACTTACCTGTCTTGAAGCTGAAGAGAGTTGTAAAAAGTTCATTTTCTGTGTTTTCTTTTAAATGATTTTCAGTTGGAAGCAAGGCAAGGTTTAAGAGTGTCCTATTCTTCTAAATATAACATGACCCTTTCAAAGGTTCAGAAAATCCATAGTTTCTTCCTGGATCAGGCAGTCTAAACAGTTAACTGAATAATCCTCAGAGGATGCCTGGTCAAGGCAGGCAGGAATTTGCTGTGTGACAAGCTCTGCAAGATTGACAGTGGCAAAGTGAGACAGAAAAGGCTTTTTTCATCATAAGGATTCAGAGTAGAAGGATCAGTGTACATACTGTGTCGGAGCCTGTGTCATTATTTGTCAGCAAAACCAGTAGATGAAAATGTTAAAGTTAGAGTGTGTGGAAGCTGTGTAACACGTCAGGGGCACTGTGATCTAAATGGCTTGTAGTAAGTTGCAGTTAAATTCAGCTCATCATGTAATCACACATGATTGAAGATAGGAGGTGCTTTAACATACAGGACAAAAAAGCTGCAGGATGAAGTTTGTTCTGTAGGTATTAAGTCTGTAGACAAGCATATCTGGTCTGATCTTACATGTTTAAAAGCCACAAATGGTCATAAAGGCACTGTTGCTCTTCTCTCACCTTCAGACCCCAGAGAAGCATTCTGATGGAGTAGTCTCCCTCGCCATAGCAGCTCATTACTTCTTTGGGGAAGATCAAAAGTCACCTCAGCTCTATGCCTTGCTGGAGAGGTTTCCAAACTGGACGTTTTCTTCTGGTTGGTCCTGCACCTACGACCTCTTTGTCATCTAAAGTTGACTGTAATGCAACATCAATAGGTTTGTCTCTCTGACAGAATGTTGCTGTAGCAAACACTTCCTAACAAGATGGAAGAGACTTTCAATGGAACTTAAAGTACTTTGTCAACAAATGGTGTTTCTTTGGCAGTTTGACTATTGAAAGACTACTGCTTTCTGGGGATATAGTGATACTTCGTGTCAATGTGAATACAGTTCACCTTGCTTCTTTTGAAATGGCAGTTTGAATAGTGGGTTTCTTAAAATGAAAACTACGTTTCAGGAGGTAATGCAATATGATGGCAACTGTAATGAAAAGCCCTCATGAAATTATTTGATATTATGTAAGATATAACTGTATTTTATGCACATGTGGGGACTATCGCCTACCAATCCTATCCGTCCTATTAAAGTAAGACCTTCATCTAAAAGATGCTTATTCACATGGTGGGGCTGTAGGCCTAAACATTGCTTTTGTCATTGGGTGAAGTTACTGAAAGCAGAGCTGCTTGTGTAGGTTGCTCTCCCAGTCCTTGGTAAATGCACAATGCAGAAAAATTGATCTGACAACAGAAGACAGATCATTATCTATCTAGATAACCTTTTCAGATGCTATGCTTCTATCAAAATCTATGTTCCTACACTTTTGCCTTTTGGTGTTATCAACTTGAGTGGGTAAGTTTGACCTATCAGTTATGGTATTGTTCCTGTTGATATCTTCAGGTATCTGCATATAAGCCCATGACTTATCTCTTGTATGACAGTGATAAATCCCCACTCATTTATGTGGATGTCTTATAATTAATCTGTTCTAAATTTCAAGTTATCTTCTAATTTATTAGAATTGGCTAATTTTTGGTATCTCTTCTGGAGAGGCTTCTGGTAGTGTGACAGTATTGCACTTTGCTAATGCATTTAACTCTTTCTTAAAATAAGGTTTGCTTTCCATAAGGAAAAATACGAAGAAGAGTAATCTTTAAAAAGATGTCTGATATCTCTGGACTGCTTTTGTATTTCCACAGGACTGTGAGTGACTGAGAATATCTTCCAGCTTTAGTTGACAAGCTTTGAGTTCAGAAGCCAGGCTTTTTGTTTCCAGTGTAATAGAATCACAGAATGCATTAGGTTGGAAGGGACCTTTAAAGGTCATCTAGTCCAATCCCCCTGCAGGGACAATAGGCAGGGACACCTTGAACTAGGTCAGGTTGCTGAGATCTTCATCAGGCTTGACGTTGAATGCCTCCACTAACAGTTAATTTCTGAAATTCAAAGAACTTGAAGAAACTTCTTCAGGCTTTTTCTCCAAACTATACAGAAAACATTCTGTGACATCAATACCACACTACAAATTGTACAGATGAGTGTTTTGCTCATCTCACAAGCATTGCCAGATTGCATACAAAGCAGATTTTGTGTATGCATCTTCGTTCTGAGTGAAAAACATCCTGGTACCTGGAAGCTTGCAGGACATATGAAAGAAAAATGTAGTCATGGACAGCAGCTTCCCGTCAGGTATTTTTGCTTCAAATTGTTTTTACCCAATTACCTAACCAGCTTTACTGGTTGTAAGGTACATTCTTTAAGATTGTCAACTGACACGTGGATTAGGATAAGAGGTTTAATTACTGTAATCAAATGAATTAGTCATCAGTATCTTAAAACCAGTGGGTCCTTCTACATTAACATGTGCATTAATTATCATTCACTTGATTGTATCTGATTTAAAACTACCATCCCTATATTACACATTCATTAATTTTTTCAAAGTGCTATTTTTGATTTGAAAAATACAGTTTTAGTTTAACTCCTGCGTCGTGAATCTTGATGAACGTACTGTACTCTAGCTGATGCATAGCTAGTTAACCAAAGCTGCACTGACATTTACTGTCTTCCTCAGTTTGGATTTTTATTTTGTGTTTTGTCTCTGATTTAAAGCTTAAAAAAAGTGCTCTGTGAAGAGTTATTATAGGCAGCCATATTAAAAACAAAAAGAAAGGCTATTCACAATTTCTGAAACTTCAGTGAAGCAATAGTTTTTGCTAACTCAGGATTTCGCTTTTATTAAATAATTTAATTACATGGGATGTCTAGGTTGTAAATTTCTGTCTTTGTAAATAAAAGCAAAAATTGGTGAAACTGATTTTTCAGCATGATTAAAGGCATATTTGAGTTTTTATTCATTGCACTAATGTTTTGTTAAAGTGTGGGGTAGAAATATTGCTAAGTGGTGCTAGAGTTAGAGCAGCATGGAAGATACATATGTACAATGAAGGTAAAACTCATCAGAGCTGAGAAATGTTAAATGATGGCAGTGGATGGTTTCCTGGAAGAAGGAGGTTCTTTCTAAAACAATATGTGGTGTGGAAGAGTCGCTGGTAGTAATGACATGCTACGTGTTCTACGCAGAACTGCTAGCTGAGAGCAAATTTACTGTTGACCACAGGTAGAAAAACAGGATGGAAAGTTTTGCTGTTTTCAGTGTTGCCCTGTCCAGCAAAGGAGATTAGTCTTCTGTCACTGTGGCTTATTATTTCTCATAAAAAGGGTGGCATTTGTCTCTTTTTTGATATTTACAAAAAGTGAGTGGCTGCTAATTTTAAAGGTAGAAGGGCATGGGAGTAGAGAAAGTACTCTTGGAGGGAGGGGGCAGTAAGCAGCTAATTGATTAGAATTCCCCCTGCGTTCATCTGAAACCACTTACACGTGCAGCCTTTTCTGAATTGCTAGACACATGCAATAACGCCACATTAGGTTGATTATACCACCAACCTAATGTGGCGTTACTGTGTCACCGTATCCTCAAGCTGCCCGTCAAGTAGAAAAATGCATTTGAAGAGAGTGTTGGGATAGGTGCGAGGGACAGGAGCAGGTCAGCTGTCATACACAAAGCAGCAGGTGGATGAGCTGTGAGGAGCTGTTCCTATCCCTTTAGTGTCCAGTCTAGGTGGTGTTGCAAGCCCGGTGGGAAAGCAGTCAAAGGGACCTAACAAGGCTATACAAAATTAATTGCAGCATTTCAGATGTAGCTGCTGAAGAGTTTGCCTGTGTGCAATGCTGTTTCAAACCTTTTTCCTTGAGGACTAACCCTAATCTGGTTCTTGACAGTAATCTAGAAGGAGGCCCTAGGATGACTCACTTTAAGCTTGATGTGCAGGCTTAGTGACAAGTGGTTAAAAAGCCATGCAAGACCAGTAACCTGAAGTACCATTACAAAACTGGCATTCCATGATGTGAAGGTACTTTAAGTCTGACTTCAGGTTTGGCAGTAGAACATGGATTCTCAGTTTCATGAAAGCCTGCTCCAGTCTCTGAGGATAAATGAATCCCAGAAATCAGCAGTCCCGGTTACCAGCAGAAGAGGCCATGTTGGGCTAGGACACTTCATGGTTTGTCAAGGCTGCAGATGCATCTTGAGAATATGGCAAGGATAAAGTTGAGACTTGAGCAGGAAGTATAAGCCAATTTAGCGGGATCTAATCCCAGTTAACCTGTATTTCAAGCAACATGTCAAGCATCACAGGCCACTGCACTACTGGCCACTAACAAAACAGTTTGGTGTTCTGTTTCAGAAAGCTGCAAGACTCAATCTTCGAAGTTTGCAGTCGTTTGTCTGGAAGGGAATAATTAATTCGGTCAGTCTGGTCTTAGACTCTGGATCAAATAGAAACTCCAAAGACAACAGCTACAAGTGAATTTAAGTAACTCGTGGAAAGCTGCTCATGTGTGGGTTACTCTGGATGTTGCTAATATGTGTATGGGGAGGGTGTTTTATAAAAAACAATTTGAAAACAGCTATGAAAGAGCAGTGTGGTGGCTTTATTACCTCCCTCATTACCTGTTCTCTGGATGCCTGATCAGCCCAGCTGCCCTTCTCTGCATCCCCTCCAGCACCTCAATGTCTCTCCTCAGTGCTGTTTGATAGGAAACTCCTTGCACTTACTCATTTCAGGTGGCACATAAAATACATAGACAAGCAAGACCAAGTTGCCCCTGAATTCCAGAGCTGTATGAGAAAGCTCCTCCCTTTTCTTTTTAAACCCTACGAGTACTTTTGTCACTCACCTTAGGTTGGCATTCATCTCACTGCCCACTAGAACATCACTAACAGTCGGCAGCTCTAGGACAGGAAACAGCAGATGACAGTAAATTGGGGGGGGGTCTGTTGCCTTTTTTTTAATCTTGAGTTCTCTCCTTCCTCCAGTTGAAGCCAGCTTAGCACTCTGAACAAGTTATTCACCAGCTTTTATACTATTCTTAGACACAGCTGCAGACAACTTTTCCTCTCTGCCTACAATGAAAATACTGGACCTCTTATACAGGTTCTGTCCACGTGTGCATTCATTTATTTGTGTACGCAGCTGTGTGTCTTGAGCTGTAGCTTACAGGCATCTCAGCTCTAAAAACATGCAAACTGTTGCATTGGACTAAAACACACCAGTGAAAAATTAGCTTAAGTTTGGCAAATGTTATGGTGGAATTTATCCTTGAGCAGCTTTGCAAATATGTACCCAGTGTAAGCAGATTTTTTTTTTTAATTGGTAGCAAAGCATCCAGCACCGTTCTGCTTTTCGGAGGTAACTGGTTCTGTACAGGATGAGAACCAGGTATGACATGCAGATGCTGGTGAAGGAGGAAATCTGCTAAGTCTCTGTGGCATTAAATGCTTAAGACCAGGCTGGCAAGAAATAGGGCTGAGAGTTTTATGTGAGCTCTGTAAGCGCAGTGCGAGGATTTGGAATGCTGTAGATGTTGATCTCAGCTGGTTAAGTGGCTCATTTTTCCTGCATTGATGCTGAGGTAATTCATAGCTGTAGATGAGTAAATCTTTTGTGGTGGGTTAACCTTAGCAGGCTGCCAGGTGCCCACCAAACTGCTTTCTTATGCCCTCTTCTCACCAGGTCAGAGGAGAAAGTAAGATGAAAAAGCTTATGGGTTGACATCGGGAGACTACACACCAGTTACCAACACGGGCAAAACAAACTGGTCTTGGAGAGAATTAATTTATTGCCAATTAAAGTAGGATAGCAACAAACAGAAAAATAAAAACACCTTCCCCCAGCCCACTCCTTTCTTCCCGCACTCATCTTTACTCTTCCACCTCTTCTTCCACAATGGTGCGGAGGGATTGGGGATGGTTAGTTGAGATTTGGGTTATGGTCAGTTGTTAAAAGGTCCCCTCTGCTGCTCCTTCCTCCTCACACGATTCCCCTGCTCCATTGTGTGGTCCTTCCCCTGCAACACAGACTTTCATGAACTGCTCCAGCCAAGTAGCCCTTCAAGAACAGATCCAGCATGGGTGCATTCCAAACAGCAAGCCTTCTCTGGCATACACAGAGTGTATGACAGACAGTGTCTGACATGGGCAGCTCCCGGTCTCTGCTCATCTGCAGCCCCCCTTGCTAGCACCCCCTTGCCCCCTAAACAAAATACACACTTCTCTTCAAAACAGCAGGCAGATGTAACTTCAAAGATGCACGAGGAAGGTAATCCTCAACTTAACAGCCTCTACAGCAAGCCAGAGGAGGATGCTGTGGCCAACTACATCTTACCCAGTGGTTACTTTGAGAGTGTTGTTTCTCTGAGACGACCAACTCAAATTCAAGTAATTTACCACCAATGGCTTGAAGTCAGAAATAGTCATTTTTGACAGGAGTAACTTCAAGTAAAGTTGAATACATCGGTCTTTTAATTACAGGTATAACAGCAGTGAAATTGAAATACAAAATTAGCACATAAGATTTGCATAGAGAATTACTACTAGAGAAGTACAAACTTCTAAAATTTCACAACAAAAGATTTACCTGCAGAACAATAGTAGCACGGTAGTAAGATACTAATATTAAGAATGTTAGTATATCAGTTAACGTATGGTTTTACTTTTACAGATCCAAAACCTGAACAGCAGAAAGCTGATCAGGATGGGACTGGCTTATATTGCTACCACAGAACCACAGAAAAATATTAACTCGAAGCACAGTTTTTATTTTTAACATAGATTAAGCAGTTTTTCTATAATAAAAAAGCTTTAAGTATCCCCTTATATCAATAATGTATTTTGACGTCAGATCACAACAGGCTTGTAGGTATGATAGACATTATCTGTAACCAGTAGCTACAATGCAGACTTAAGCTTAATGCTGAGACACTTGAACCACCTCTTTCCTGTAACTTCAATACCAGTTTCACCTCTTACATGGAAATTCAAGCTGTGTTCACTAAATTATCCGGATTTCCAAGTAATGCACACAATTATTGCACTTGTACTGGTTGTATTGGCTTAGTAAAGCCATTCTAAAGCAACAGTTCAATATTTGTACATTTTAAAGCACTTGATCTTATATACAAAGGAAATAAAGATGATAAAATCAAAACTTATTTCAACTTAATTGAATATTCTTACTTTTCAGAATTTAAATGGATGTGCATTTAGTAACTACACTAGAAAAGCAACAGATGCTGTAACTACCCCCTATGATGACTAGTTTGGTCCATGTCAGTAATCAAGTGATGTTATAAAAAATAAACTAGTTTATTTTGTATAAAATGAGTAATGTCGCATTTTTGTTCAGATTGCACAGTACAAACAAGCTAATATCTAAATTAATACTGTTACAGGTAGTTATTACATAGGGACATCAGCTAGAAAATATAAGTACCTCAAAGCAACAGACTTTGCAGCCAGCTTTCCATAACATCGTATGAAAGTTAAATATGTCTTAGTTACAAGAATGCATATTATAAAATGTTTGAAAAATGTTTAAGTATGAGCTGTTAAACTAATTTTCCATAGCAAGAGTATAGGATGATTATTTACATTTTAAAAATCCGTTTTTCAGAAAAGAATTTACAATGAAATAAATAACCTCCAGCAATCCCTTAAACCCAACCGCAGGATCGGCCAGTGGCAGTAAAAAACAGGTAAGCCACCTTTTGTGTCACTGTTAGGTCAGTAAAGTATGCCTCATCCATAAAGAAGTGCAACTCTGCTTTAACTTTACCACATGCACAGTACATACAGGTACCTTCAAATATGGTACAGCCTTGAGTAATTGTACAAGAGTATTCACAAAAACATACAATATATTTTACAGGCCTTTAATACAAAATATTGATATCAAACCAATCTGAACTGCATTGATGAGACATTTCATAGGCAGGCAAGCTGCAAAGGATAACAGCTTTAAAATAAAATCCCCTCTTCACCTTTTAAACTCGAGCAAGAAGTAAGTAGTTTCCTCAGAACATGCGTTGGTGATGTAAAGGTACTGATAACGTTAGCTGAACCTGTCTCCGTATGCATTCACTCTCAACACTACCAAGTATCAAAACCAGGCTGTAGATTGCATTGGAAAAAAAACCAAATTCCTTGCCTCCTTTCAACATTATTAGATGAAACTGCTGCTTAGTTATCCCCACTAAAGATTTCAAAGATTGAAATATATTTAAAAAAAAAATAGTTCAAATCCAAAACATGGAAGCATGTCTAAGAGCTGGTTTGCTTCCTTTCACACCTGAAGTTTGGGAAGTTGTTCATCTTCCATTTAAGACACAACACAGTCATAACTGCCCTCTTGGAACGAATCCTCATCCTCTGTCTTAGACTTGTCCTCTTCATGCCTGCTTGCACTGCTGTTGCCAGCATCACTCTGAGGATTAACGCCATGGCTAGATGAAGTCCTGCTTTCCTCAGCTCTAGGATTCGCTTGTTCGGTAACCTTAGAAGGATTCACTGGCTGGAAAGCTTCAGGCTGTACCTGCTCTTCTGCTATTTCACTTAGTTTCTGGATCTGTGGTTTGATGATATTTAGAAATGGCTTGTACCCTGGGCTAGGAAAATAATGGTATAAAGCACCATGAGTGAATTTAAAAAAATAAAATACAGTGTGCCTAACAAGCAGTATTTCTTGGGAGAAGTTTATTAAACATAAGTATCTGCTATAATCCTTTCCTGTACAGAAACTCTTTGTGTTGTGTGCTTGTGGGGAGTTTGATTGGTTTTGTTATGTTGGGTTTTTTTTTTCCCTAAATACAGGTGAAAAAAGCAACCCTGATCCAGAAGTAAAAGGGAGTGGGGGCGGTCAATCAGTTTGAGTTTGGTTTGGTGTCTTCCAGTTTGAGAGCAACTGTACTAAGTGACCATCCTGAAATTTTCAGCATAAGTGCTTTTACATAATTGTTTCAGCTAGGGCCAAGATAACCCAGTTATTTTTTAGGTAACTAATTACCTACAACTGGCTACAACTGGAACGGAAACGAAAGTGGAATGTAACACTTACCAATCTGTAGAAGCCCATTTGTCAACAGCATGTAGGCCAGTCTTGATATTCTGACAGAGTTCTCCATCGATATCAGAGGATTGCATTATACTGAAAACCTGGTTGATTACAGAAGGTTCTCTGAGGATAAGGCCTATAATAACACACCAATCCAGACATCCCGCTTCCATGAAGATATGTAGCAAGTACCTAAATGGAAAAACCGTCTGCTTATTTCTTTCCCATTCTGAAGACAACATCCCAGCATGATTCTGCAGAGTGCTCCTTATTCGTAATGCTGCACAGCAGTCATTAAATCAAGTTTCAAATGTAAAGACCGTGTCACTTACCGCAGCTGGACCTGTGACTTGTGCGGCCCTTTACTAGCTAGCTCTAGAGAGATATGTTCAAGCTCTGACTGAGTTAAACTTAGACTGGAGAAGTTTTCATCCACCATGGTCCAGTCACCATCCACCATAGAACTTGTTTCAGTCAGGTCTGTTGCCGAACCAATGCTGCATTCATCACCTATCAAGAACAATCAGAAGGAAAAGGGAAAAATAAACTGCTTCCTTTGGTAAGATTCACAACTTCTGGCTTATTACTTTGGGAATTGGCAGATACACAGCAATGCTTTGTTGTGTACCACAGTGCTGAGAAGCTACTTTAGGCATACTGTCTACCCCACTTCAGCATTCTTCACATCACACTATCTAGTAGAACAACTACTATTGCTGTGAGTTTTTCTATCGAATAAAATTAATTCTGTAGAATAACATCAACAGGGGATTCTAAAGATGTGTTGTCAGTCATTGTAAGAGCACACTGACAACCTTCCACAAGATAATCCTGGAATTAGGTCTGTAGGAGAGGTTGCAGTCTGTTTAAAGATATTAATTTCTTACGCTTCAACTTTTTTAATGAAGAAGATGTGACAGCATGTTCTTCACACAAAAGCCTGAAGGTTCTGAATGCTTGGTAATGTAAATATCTGCCTGCGCAAATTACAGAAAGAATTAAGTATTTCTAATAAGAATATGAAGAGTAGATGTAGCCATGGAATTTTCAGAGGAACAGTAACAGCAAAGCTAAAGCCGTAATAGCGGCAAGCCATGAGGACGCCCACCCTGCAGAGCAGTTTCCACATTAAAGTATATGTGTCTTTTCCATGGAACATGGCGAGAACGTGAGAGAGTTATTTTATTAACTGCTTGCCCATAAATACCACTGCTGGATTAGTTATTTGTGCAATTATTATTATTAGAGTTCAGCTCACAATATTTTAAAGACTATTCATTTAGTTTCACTTCAGAAATGAACGGCTTCAAAATGCATTCCAAAGTCCACTAGACACAAAGGACTTTATCCAGCTCAGACGAAAAAGATACTTGTTCCTAAAAACAGTGGTAGTGGCAGAGAGCAGTACAAGGTAAGCTCTCTCTATTTAAACTATGCCTTGTTTGAGAGCCCTGTAACAAACTTACTTAAACCTAATGCATTCTTGGAGTCTCCAGAAGTAATGAAGAGGAAAAAGGCAGCGTCTAAGTAAAGGGAGAGATCCTCATTCATTCTTTTCTTTTTTTAAAAGCCTGTCAACTTGTTAATTAGCAGCTCTGAGTGCTCTGACTCTCGCAGAAAGCCCTAGAAGAACTAGGGGGTTTACACTTAGAGTTTTTTCCTAATAAAGTGAAAATCACATGTCAAAATATACTGTTGAAAATGTTCATCTATGCTTGAAGACAGGAGGGAATTAAAAAGAAAAAACACAATAAAAATCAAGTGATCAGACATACATTTCCCATCTCTGATAGGAAAGTGGTCAGAAAGGATGCAGAGTGAATAAAATGCTGATCATACATTTGAACTTTTAAAATAAAGCTATTTAAAGCCATAGGAAAAAAAAAGAGAAATATATGGGACTGTTACACTCTTTATCGAGGAAGAACATAACATCTTCCTAAAGAAGTATAAAAGCACAAAGTTCATGCAATAAAGTAGTGCCAAACTGTGCAAAAGACAAACTCATGCAAGAGACAAAGATTAAAAAAACTACTCGGAAGACTCTTCCCAGCCATGTGGTAAAATTATGAAATTTCAAGTTACCATCACAGGCAAACTTCAGCAAATATAAATTACATGTTCTCCCTCAAGTAGTTACTGATGTACAACATGGGAATTATCATCTTTCTGTCGTAAAAATTTCAGTTCACTTTTCAACAAACCCTCTTTTTTTTTTTAAGTTATGGTTATCAGCAGTTGAGAAGCAGTAATACAGCAGCGGCGGGCAAATAGCAAAATACAAGTGCATTCTCCCAGGTGCATTTTTCCAATGAACAGAGGGAAGAAAGAGTGACTAACCTTTACTCAGTAAAGGAGAAAGGAATGCATCTTGCATGTGTGGTCCATGGGATGAAACTGTGTCAATCTCCCTCTGGGAGGAGCTGATAGTGCCAAGCCAGCTGCGACTCCGAGGTGTGCTTGAAACCCCAGTGTCCATTTCCATGTTTACAAAGGTGTCCGCAGACTGAGATTTTAGCAGCTGCTCCCCCATGCCTAAAAAAAAAAAATAAAGAAAGAACCCACACAAAGAAAGTCATGTAACCATTGAAAAGGATATGTGAAAAGTTCTCTCCAGGCATTTCAGGAGGCTAAAACTTTGTATCAAAGTCGGTAATCAATTAGTTTCCTGAGGGATCTACCAAAAGGAAGGGTATGTAGCAAATACAGATGTTTCAAGAATTTCTGATCAGCTTTTGTGTCAGCACTGGCACAGAAGACGTATCAGCTGATAAAACTTTAGCATCAATGGAATTAAATAACGGCACTGTTATTGCAAAAAAAGAGGAAGACTTAGCAGACAGTACCAACTTTGCCCTAAGAAAATCAAGTAGCAAACTGAGAGGTTAATAATACAAAGGAAGTTTACTACAAGTCCTCAAAATTCTTCCCCTTTAACATAAAGTAAATTCCAATTATTGGGAACATTGCTTTTTAAAATATAAATAATCATGTGCTCATTTAAAGATTATCGATGAATGCTGATTTTTAATAAATTTCTGTAGCAGATTTTACATCAATGAGCAGTATCTATGTTCAAGTAAAGATCTGCATGAATGACAGCCAGTTCAGCACACCTGAAAAAGCAAGAAACCTCAAGAGAAACAGGAGTGTAACCAGACTACACAAGTGTCTGTGCTAAATGGAATTGCTTCAAAAACTACACCCTGTGTGACAAAGCTGTGCAGGTGGCAAGCCTCAGCCTGTTCTCTGCTCGGCACAACTCTGAAAGGACAGATTCAGAACGGAGGGTGTAGGACTGCAGGAGAGCAACCTAGTCCAAATCAACTTAGATGCTACAGCACCTGTCTTGTACTTTCCGTTCTTGAAAGGTGAATTAATGGATGATGCTGGTATGACTGGAAACGGCCAGAGGAAATCCTTGTGTAGCTTTTTCAAAGCGAACACAAAATCCTCCACGCGGGCAGCCCTGGCTCGCTCCTTGCACAGCCAGCCAATCAGCTCAAAGCCTAACTGCGCAGCAAAGCAGCCAAGGTCTTTCAGCTTGATTTCTTCTAGGAGACGCCGAGCATGCCGCCAGAGCATCATGTCAATGTACATGTTCTCGGCACAGTCACTGTCTTTACTCCACCTATAGACAGACCACAGAAGAGTGATGTTAAGACCAACAAAATGGAGGCAGAAAGGCTGTTGGCTGCAACCACAGCACACTAAGTGACCAGAATAGTAGTGGGAGCTTTCTGTACACCAACAAGAGCAGTTTCCACTGTTCCTTGATATTTATGTTCCCTAATAATCCCACTGCCTCAACAGGTAAGTGAAATAAGGGAAGTCACAAAAGGAGCAGCGTCCACGGAGTATTAAACCGCTAGCAATTCAGAAAAAAAGCAAAGGAGAGAAAGAGCAGGTGTCACTGCAAAGTGACTTTTGAGAAACAGAAGAAAAAGCCAAGTATTAATCTAGGACCTTTCTTATCAAAACTCTTAAGATAGAGATCACTATCTTAAACTATTCAATAAAAGCATCTGAATTTGTACTAAAACCTAAGACTGTTTTGAAGGTCGTACATGGGGAGGGGGTGGGGGGGAGGAAAAGCCCAAACCAAAATAATAATCGATCTCAGATGAGCATCATCACTTCTGAACTTTTACACCGATCAACATGAACTCTGTATACAGCAGTGTAAGACTGACCCCATGCGTAAAAGTGCACTTCTGGCTTGGCAACACAGCACCAGATCAAGATGTGCACAGTATCACAGTGCAATGTATACAGTGATGCTGCAGTACTGTGAGCTGTGTAAGACAAGCTGTGTAAGACATATTTCAGCAAAACCAATCCTTCAAATATAAGGCAGCAGTTGCAATAGCTACTTAAATTACTGCATATGCATCCAGTGTATTCAGAAAGTTTTGGTCATCAATTCTAGTTAAGTGTGTCTGATATAAACATACAAAAATACACACATATATATTTATGTTCTAGGGAGACCATACTCTCACGCAGGTAAGAGACAGACACAGACACTTTGAGAGTCAGGAAAAGACAAATACAGAAGAATGTGGAGGGAGACTATGACAAATCTAACTATCATATAATGTACTTCTCTAACTTAAATTGGCAAGACAGTACAGTCCCCAACAAAGCAAGGAAGAAGACATTACTAGCAATTACCGTTTTCCAGATGGGCCAGAGGGCATACTCAATGTTTTTGTCAGATTAAATTTGCTATGGAGATTCTCAGCTGACTGGGATAAACTAATGCTGCGATGTCTGAAGAACTCAAAGCCACTACTTGAACTTGGTTCCTAAAACCAAGAAAACCCAAACATACAGTAAAAGGAACCGACATGCTATATAGCAGCAACATCAATCATACAAAGTTTGATGCTCAGTATTTATTATTTTCATCACAAACCTGAGAATATTTATTATTTTCATCACAAACCTGAGAAAATTTATTATTTTCATCACAAACCTGAGAAAATTTATTATTTTCATCACAAACCTGAGTTGTTGGTGTTGCTGGAGGTGTCTCTGTTTCCCCAGAGCCAATGGCTTTAAGAAATCTGATCATGTGACGACAAAGATCCCACTTTCCCTGCTCTAAGGCAGTATTAAATAGGAGAGTAGCATGTTGTCTGCTAACTGCTGGAACTTCCATATTCTGCAAGTATCAAAGCGTAATTAAGTCATTTCCTTTTGACATCAAGCTAAAAAAGTCCTCAAGTCAAACGACATGTCAAGTTTAGTCAGAAGCAGCAAATTCCGTGTTATTATTTTCCTTTTTATATCAGTAAACAAACTACTTACATTCCATTATAGCCTCCACTTTGTAAGTGGAGATATCAACAGAAAACTGTTTAATGAAAGCTGTATTTCACAAGATTAACTTTGGTATGACCATGCTGCTTTCTTTAAACAATACAACATTAGTAAATATCATACTTCTTGCAATTTATGAGGTACCATTACCTGTAGGATAATAAGATAAGAGGCAGCTGTGTCCAAGTCCTGGGCCATTAAGCACTCCTCAAATAAATCCTTTGGGTTTCCAACAGCAGCAAAAAGGTAATTCCACAGGGCATATTCTGTCTTCCTAGCACAATGAACAACTGTCTGCAGGAAGAGGGGGAACTCTGTGATGAACTTCGCCACAGTAGGAAGCAGAGGGTCGGGAATGGGTTCCCGCGAGGTAGCTTCTTCTTCCAGCACTTCATGAAGCATCAGTTCTAGTACATGAGGAAAGTATGGTAATGTGGCACAGGAGTGGGCCAAAAGCAAGGCTTGTTCACCGAGGTTCCTAACCAAGAGCTGGCGTAAAATGTGATGGAGGTAGATCTGAGAGGTTCTCTCAACAATGGAGAAAGGAAAGAGAACCTCTAAGTGTTCTCTAGCACTGCTTTGAGTGTATAAACAGTCATAGAGCACAGTGTCATTAACAGCACCAAGAACCAAGGCATCTTCAAACAAAACAGCCAATGGGTATATGTTGATGTGGAAAGGCAGCATGATCCGTCTTGACAGAAAAGAATGCGGTTTTCGATGGTCTCTGGGAAACAAGGGAAGCCAGACTTTCATACCTGTCCCACCACAGCTGAGCCACAGAGCCTCCAGTAAGTGGCGTTTTTGTTTGTTGATCCTGCAAGTAGTCCATACGTTTTCTACAGACTGGGCTAGGACAACTGGAGCACAAAAAGGGAGCTATTTAAAAAAATAAAGAAAGAAAATAAATCAGAATTTGGGGTTGGTGTATTTTCCCTCCACGCTCTTCACAAGAAGAACTTTCCCAGCTAAGAACTACTCTCTTCAAAACCTGTTACTAACAAAGCAGAAAGAAATCTGCTTATCCCATAACTGTATCCTAAAACAGCTGGGAAAACTCCTATTAACTCAAGAGACACATCTTAATTTCTTTTAACCTCCTATATTTAGTCAAGAAGCCAGAGCTGGGAGAAAGAGGGAAGAAAATAAACCCCTGCTTTCTGATTCTTCAGTTAGCCCAAGAGTCCAACCAGAACTGAAAAAAATACTGCAAACACTGAATTTGCTAGTGTTTGATTGAGATGTGGACAATTCTTCATCCAAATTTTTCAGATTTTACTCTCCAAAGTGCTTGTTTCATGCATAAGTGTTTTTCATCAGCACAGAAAAACTGTAAAGTTCCATCTCAGCCACTGAAAAGACAATGCTCCATCAATATACAGAACAGTTTTAGATAGACTGGGGATTTTTCTGTCCTTAGTGCATATCAAATTTTGCACTGCACCTTTAAAAGCAATGAAAACTTCTGCCTCTCACTGCAACACCAGTAGTAAACACAGATAGTAGATACTTTAGCAAGATATGCACACAGTTAGGTAATAACAATTCACAGAACCTTAGAGAGAAAAAAAAAATCATGGGAGTAGTAGTTTACTTCCAGCTAACCATCCAGCCTGGAAGTGTAGATGGTGCCTTGTATCATGGACTTCTCCTTATGCCTGGACCATTCCCTTCCAAAGCTTCCTCATTCACAGACAACATCTTTGAAGCCATATATAATACTCCACATATATTTACTCACATGCTTCCTTTGATTAGGATTATTATCCTTATCTCTTATCTGGGGCCCAGATCGATCCCTTTGCAGCATGATGAGTTGTCCTGCTAAGTTTAGCATAATACTTTCAGCCTCACAAGCCTAAGGATCACAAAGTATCATGAAAATTATTGAAGGCTTTTGGAATGTAACATTTTACCCATAACCACAATGCAAACACAGAATAAAAAGAATAAATTCACTGCACTGCCATTCAGCAATGGCTAACAACCTAACTCAGTGCAGAAGGACTCAGAAAAATGAAGTAGAACCAAGTACATTTAGATTCATTTATGCAGTTCTTGTGCAAGGGAGTAACTACTGTAAGGTTTGTTGTTCACTAAACCCATTCCACATGTTTATCTGACATGGACTTTTACCAACTATGCCTGTCAGCATAAGCAAGCCACCAGATTTTTAAGAAAGGTAGAACTCCGTATTCTTATTAGTAACACCTCTACAGGATTGCCAGTTTCTGACTGCAAAGGCCAGCGTTGTTACACAAGCCAAAAAGAGTTGAGCCAGAGTTTAGCCACACTTGTACAGTATCTTAAACTTTCAGAAGATGTGGTTAAAGAAAAAAACTTTCTAGGTTAGGTATATCAGGAAAGCAAAACATTATTCCTTTCTAAAGATGCATCTTAGAACTCTTTCATTTGGATTTTGAACCAGGTCATTGGTTCTACTACTATGCTGTGCATGAAGTTTAGTTTTAAAATGCACTGGTAGAGACTCTGTATGTCAAATGTGTAGCATCCTTATGGTCACTAATAGGTAACAACACTGAAAAGTCTTACATGCTCCACTAAAGCAGATACTATTGACAGATTGACAACATCTTAAGATAAAGGTTCTTAGAAAGAAATGCAGTAATACTTGTTTAGTCTGAAGCTAAGTTTAAAATGCTACTAGTGCTCTCAAAAGTTTCAGTAGCTTTTTCTCAAATTTAGGAAACACCATAGGTCAGGTAGTTCAGGAATAAGGTTTTAGACTCATGGCAAGATGGACTAGAAGACCACAAGCATAAAAGTTGCCTTTTATTTTAAGATCATATCAAAGTCTCCAGCACAAGTTTAGTATTGTGGGTTGGTGAATTAGAATGAACTGAAGGAAATAAGGGCAAACCTTCAGAATTTACATCTGTCATGTCTTTGATATCTGCCAGTGGCTTTGGTATGTGGAGAAAAACACGCATCTTCGTGTCTCCAGGCTTGCCTCATAGACAATGCACCTTCCAAACTATCTTAGGGTACCTACTCTGATGAGAACATGCGCTCCATACTGCAGCTACTCAAATAGTTAAGTTTAATTTGTTCACACCATAAACAACAAAAATTCAAGTTCTCTTTGCCCTGTGCTTTCAGTGGCCTGCAAACATCCTGCAGTTAAGATAAGAGCTTCACCTTCACACACTGGTTATTGTTTGGCTGTTGGTCTATCTCCCAATATAACCAAGTGGAAGAGATGATCTTCGTTTATTTTAGTACAGTAGAAAAGTTACTAGAAGTAACCTTATGGGATCGTATGCAACCTTTTCCTATTTTCTGTTTATTCTTTGAGTAATGCTCAAGGCCTGCTGCTGCAAGAAGGACACGTCCTAATGCCACGGACTCTTCTAGCGTTCAACTTTTACTACACAATAGAGAAACACCCCTTGATATAATTAAGCCTAATTTGTCCTCCAAGATTTAGCCCCAAACTTTACAAGATGGCTAGAGAAGTTATGAAATAACAGTAAGAGCCTAGAGTTTATTTCCACTGCCCTGCTCAATTAACAGATAAAATGTTTATATAACACGTGTCAGAAAAAACATGTTCTTTACCACATCCACAGAATAGCCACCGATTTGTGATAAATTTATCAGGCAGGTAACCTCTGAGGACTAAACTAAGATATTTGGGCAGTGATTCTTTAAAATTGTAGACCTGTTACCTGCTGAGGCATCTTCAATGTGATGCCAGTCTCTGTCCTCACCGATGTCAATGTAACAGACACTACAAGAAAAGGATGAGGAATGTACCGAGACATGGACACTTCTTGAAGAACTTGGATACTGGCAGTAGGGTTAAGACTGCAAGAAAAGATAACTAAGTTTAGCAATTTCAAAATAGTATTTAGCATAAAATTAGTACCTTGAAGTAAACACAATGAAAATAAGCCACTTGACCTCAGCAAACAGTTTATTAACCAGAATGATTCTCCCTTTAACCCAGAACCCCACAGGTCCCCATATCCACTCTATGTAAAGTTACCAAATAAATACAAGCTGCACTACTTTATCTTGATAATTTTGGGGAATACAGCTAGGAATGGATAGAGGACAACATCAGATACTTCAGAATAAAGCTCTATACACCCTTCAGTGAGAGACAGGGTTTGGATTTCAGGGGAGTTTTCTTTGAAAGAAACACTGAAAACACTTTCCTGTAAAGCAGACCAAAAGCTTGCTTTCTGCTAAGAAAAAAAAAGAAGTCTCTTCTTGCTGAAACTAAGATACCATAACTGTAAGAAAAATCATCTGATTAGGGACGCCAAAAACTACCCGAGAAACTTTATTTCCTCTTTAAGTTCACTCATCTTAATTGACTGAAAGTATTTGGCTCTTAAGTTGATACTTCTTTTGCACCAAAATAGTTTCCCCACAACCACACCACAGGCCAAACTTTTCATCTTTGCTACTCTGCCGTCACCCTCACCAACTCCTACTTCTAATGTTAGGAAAAATATTAAAAATATGCAAATATGTGGGTGCCTTTAAGTGCCTAATTTTACAGTTCCTATCAGCTAGAACATGTCTGCACAGACAGCCGGAAACACACTTATCTCAGTCACTACCTCCACACCTAACATGCAAATGACAACACTCCTGAACTTGATTCTGAGCACAGATAACACTTACCCCTCCGCATTTTAAAAATCCGACTCCACAAGTTTAAACTACTTCATATTATCACAAGAACTTTCTCAGAACAAATGCAAAAGTATTTAAACAGTGCTACTCACCCATCAGGCCTTCTCTCAATACTGTAAAGACAAATGGAACAATCTGCTCTGAACAGTATTACAATGTCCCGGAAGACACTCAGTAGTAACGTGTCTGCTTGCACTTTGGTGATGTGTGCAAATGCATTGTCAAGATTAGAGGTTCGCAGGTAGATTCTCAGCTACGAGGAAAAGCAGAAGTTTGAATGCAGGTTCTGTTTAGTAGTTAAATAGTTTTATTTAACAGTGATTCCATGTTCAGTTATTTTCTTTTTTTGTGGAATATCTGTCAGGGATTTCTAGCAAGACACATTACTGGTTTCTGATCCAGCAAGTGTTCATCCATTGAATGATACTGAATGCTTCCAAAGCGGATAAAGACCAGTACAACCAAAATTGTAATTACTTATTTAAAGTATTTAAATTTAAATTACTTATTAGTTTTTAAAAGCAAAGAGTAACTAAAAGCTTTTCTGCCCATCTAATTAAAAACTTGCAAAAGTGGACCACAATAATGTAGGTACCTCAAAACAGGATTCATGCTAACATGCAAATGTGTTGCCATTTCCAGAACAATGAGTAGATTCACGGTAGCCAGCAGAAAATAGTTTTTAATAGTAATAATAAACTTTTCTGCAAAGAATTACTTACACATTAATAGTGACCAAAAGCCACCTATCTATCAAGCTTTTCGTACACATACTACTACTGTAGAACTGAGCACATATTTGAAACATGTTGTATTTCCTTCGAAGAAAAATACCTCACCTCTTCCTGATGATCATTTAAATTATAGCATGCAAGAACAATGAAATCATTCCACCATGCTAAGCCACCTGTTACCATCATATTTTGCTCCTGAAAAGAAACCGCAATCAAATGAGATCAATACATACACATATATGTTTTTTTATACATATACACACATATACATTCTGTAGGCAATTTCTGAAAACCATACATGATCCTTATAAGATTTACTGATAGTGGCATAACAATCTATGTATACAAAGTTGTTTAAAAATTATGAACTACCGAAGAATAATATGTGAAGCACAAACATCATCCTACAAAACACAGTTCCACTGTTCTTTATGCTACTGGCATCCTTGAACTCTTTCAAATTAGCTTTCAGCTTCTGGCTAGAACTTACAAGCTTGGCATGCAAAGCTATGGATACATAAACTTTCAGATAAGACATATGGGAGTGTCTGACTATATCCTTTCAAGATTTGGAAACATTTTAATGATCAGACACAAATTATTGTGCCAAATCTCAAAATAAGTGTTTCAACCATTTTATGAAAAACATATGCAAAACCAGCATCCCTGATCACAAGTATTATTGTCTGTGGGTTGTTTATTTGAGAAAGGTATTTTTACGTTTTCTCAAAGAGTCACGTTCCAACAAATACAACCTCTCCAGGATATCTGAACAAGGTACCGCAACATCTCACCTGGGTAATGTTTCCAAACAGCTTCCATTTTTTGGTAAGTAAAGAATAATGTGCAAAACCAAACTTGCCGACAACAGCTACATTCTGTCCAAGCTTGTCAATAGCTGAAAACTGGTCACAG
>VXBZ01002613.1:7501-34432 GCA_013399135.1 Heliornis fulica | reverse complement strand
AAACCAAAATCCTGTAACTACACTAAGCACCATATTACAATGTTCTAAAGGAATTTGTATATGATTTTCCAAAACACTACCTTAAAGGTTTCTAATGTTGGTATTTCTTTTTAAAATACAATTACTTCGCCTGCCCCAAGAAAGTTACTGAAGCCTAAATGTCAGCCTGTTTTTAATATAAGAAATATAGAAATGCATTAACAATAGAAACTATCTAATACTGCATTATAAATTATTGGGTCAAATTTGTTCTTCTTGCTCACTAGGAACTTCTCCTCCATCAGAACCTTTACGGGATCATAGAACATAAAGTCTTGATAAACACAACATTCCAGAAGGACGTTCTGTGTTGGGATGACATTTCTAATCCCATCACAAATAAGACAGCAGCACATACAAAAACCTTGTTATGAGAACACTTGACCAGGATATGTCAAATTAAATCCTGATGCCAAATACTTCATTTCCCATGGGATGATATAAATCCAGGTTCAAACACCAGTCCCTGGTCTGATACAAGGTAGTAAATAATGGAATATAATTTCTTACTTGCAAGATTATTATTGTTAAGTTTTAAATACATCCTTAAATAGATGCCATCTAAGACTGCTTGAAAATACAGCCAAAGTCCAAAGGCTGCATTCATTATTTTTATATGCTTAAAGCACTCTGTGTAAGTAACAGAACAAATCCTGAAAGGATCTCTAACATGTTACACTTATTGTTCTTTTCAAAGCATAGGAAAGTATTTAGCAATTCTTTCCTGAAGTAAAAAAGACATTCAGGTTTTTTTAATTTGCTAGGATCCAAACTCATAGCCACAAGGCTGAGATCGCCAACACTGCTTTGCCATTTGGCACAAAGAAAAAGCAGTACCAGGGGAAATCTAAGAGGCAATAAAAAGGTGATTATCTCATACTAGAGAAAAGGGTATGGCAGAGAGTGATGAGATCAGATACAATTTCCAGACCTAGTAACTCTGGCAAGCACACAGCATATATAGGAAACCAACAGCAATTACCTGTACAACATGCCAATGCCTGTGTCCTAGTAAAGTGCTTAAACCCTGAGAATCTAAACTGCCATCTGAAAATGGGCCTCTTTCCCTGGTAGGCTTATGCTCAGAGTGTGCTGATGTGTTCCTGGGACTCTGAGTCTGTGTTGCATCTCCACAGTTCAAATACAAGCGATCTTCTCCTTGAAGAAGTACTTGTTCCTGGTTACTCTATATTAAAAACAAAACAAAAAGCAACCTTGAACTCCCTGGACAGGAAACAAAGGAAAAAACCACAGGATCCAAGTATTAACAGGTTCTACATAAACAAAATAAGCATTGATGCAGTTCTCAGGTTTTGTATCACTATGTACTAGTATGTTTTATGTCACTATGTACACTGGTTTATGTACCACTGTAAAGGCTTTAGGAAAAAAAAAAAAAAAAAAGAGGGACACCAATATAATGGCTGCAAAACAGACTTAAAACTTGTTAAAGGAGTAATGAAGAGGTTACCTGAAAACTGTAAATACACTCTAAAATAAGGATGTTTTTATCCTTCACTGTGACGGTAGTGAAGTACCAGAACATGGAGGCTGTGGAAGCCCCAGCCCTTGAAGTGTTTGAGGCCAGGTTTGATGAGGCTTTGGGCAACCTGGTCTAGTGGAGGGCAGGGGGTTGGAACCAGATGTTCTTTGAAGACCTTTCCAACCCAAAACCTTCTGTAATTCTGTATTTATTAACAAAACAAAAATCTTACCATACAAGGATTAACAGTGAGTGCACTCTTGATGAAATGAAACTGCAGGATACCAAATTGGTGGGCTTCATTATTTGCATCTCTTTCAGGCTTGATGGTTGCAGAAGGATTCCCATCAATTACCCACAGATGATACCCTTCTGATCCCCAGGTCTGAATGTAAACAAGTATTAGAAAAACCCAACCTCAATGCTATATATTTTCAAAAAACAACAATTAGAGAAATTTTGTGTAACTGATCTTATGATACACAGGAGCCTGGTAAAAAAAAAATCATTTGGTATTCTAAAATTTATCATAATAGAAATGATAAGCAACCCACAGCAGTAAAAATCCACAAGGAACAGTAAGAATATAGCTTAAATTATTTTCTTATGTAAAAGATGGCAATTAAAGTAGCTAGGCAACACATCTACATAAGTAATGAAGTTCATAAGCTGCAGCTTAAAGCAACAAGCAAAAGCTACACACAGAATAAGGTATGAAAATATCCTGATCCCCAAAATTACACTGTTGTTTAATTGAATGGTATCAGAATTTCAATCTTTGAAGTTTCTTAAATGGTAAATTGTACTGTCTTTGCAAATACGTACATCCACTTGGGATGCATGTTTTAAATTGTCAAGCTTCACTGCAACTAGGCTACACATACATAAAAATCACATTTTAAAGTATTGTAAAAATTCACCACAGTTTGTAAAAGAGTCCTTGAAGATTGTGTTCAATATTTATCAACATCTGCTGATCTGACAGACTTGCAGGTTTTCGTGTTAATTAGAGTTGTGTTTCTGCATGGCAGGATTCTGGACAGGGAGGGGTGGGGCAGGGGTGGCTTCTCCAAGAAGCAGCTAGAAGCTTTCCCAAGGCCAGACAGAGCCAATACCAGCTGGGATCAAGGCCTGACCCACTGCTGACCAAGGCCAAGCCCAGTGACCATCATAATCACTGGCTCCCCACACCCCCCTTCTTCCTTCAATACAATACTGATGCCAGGAAGTGCAGTAAAGGCATATTAAACTTTAAAAGTAATAAAGAAGGTCAGTTTGATTTTCTGAAAATCTGTTTTAATAAATTTAACTTAAAAAAGATAAAACAAAAAACAACAGCAGCCACCCAATTACTGTATTTTTACATTCATATTTACCATAGAACTGATCTTCAGAGGGTCCTTCTTGGTACCATCAGACTGATACCTTAAAAACAGAACAGAACAAGTTTGAGTTTGGAAATCACTAAAAAAATTATCATCTTTGTCATATAGCTCTATATTGAACCTCACCTCAGACTACAAACCCTGTTCGATTTATGACATTCCCTAAAATGCAAAGCAATTGGCAGATGTCTAGCATAAATCGAACTGTGATTTCTAAACATTAGTACAGTTTCAGCAAATACATACTAGTAGTGAGGAATTTTAGTATTTGCCTGCTAAAGCCTGTCCTTAGGGTAATTTGCTTTCATGGCCAAAACCATCAGTACAAAACGAAAATAACACTTTTTCATTTATATTCTAATGATCCTCTCAAAAATATTCATTTATTCCAATGTGTAAGGAATTATAATGGAAAAGGACTTTAAAAAGCAAAATCAGTTATTTAGTTTCCAATTAAAAGCTTTTAATTAGAAAAATAAAAGTTTCTAACAGACATTTTACAATTTATTAAAGATACTCACGCAAAATCGCCTCCTAAAGTACAGATAAGCTGTGCACCAAACACACTCCATAAGGACAAGCCTCCACATTCCCAGGTTACCATCACAACACAGCTATCAGGTGACCATCTGATTAGTTTAACAGGTCCTGTTTTGTTCCAAATATCTGTTCAGAAACAGACAATAAAATACCATGTGAAAAAAACACTAAAAGTCTTTCAATGACTTCCACCATTAAAAAAAACGGAAATACAAAATTGCTTTTTCAATTTACTTTGCCACATTCATAAAACTGACCACCTCAAAATGAATCAGCAGCTAATGAAGAATTCCTATTTTCTTTCCAAGAAATGTTTGGTTTCACAGAAAACTAAGAACACATGGTAACAGGACAGAAATACACTGTGATATGACACAACCACAGAACTGTAATTCTGGTAAAACAATTTTTAGGACAAAAGATGATTTTACAGTCAGTATTTTGTAGAACTCTGTTATTTGCAGATGCGATTTTTTTGTTGAAACCTAATAGGCACACACGTTTTCACTGGAGGACAGTAGTTACCCACTTCATGTATTTCTCAATCTCAAGCCTGGAATACTTATTACTATGAGGCCCTGAGCAACCTGATCTAGTTGGGGGTGTTCCTGCTTCTTGCAGGGGGGGTTGAACTAGATGACCTCTGGGAGCCCCTTCCAACTCTAGCCATTCTATGACTCTACTACATGAAAAAGCCCACTGAGCTTTTTGTTCACTACAGCTCAGACAGGATCCTGGATTACATTTCCTCTGTACCCCATATGTCAGTTGTTTCAAACCAATTCAGAGCTTTATTACTACCATTATCAGTTTTCACCACAGCATCTCATTTTCTCAGGTGAGTATCAAGACTACATGTGGGAACCATTAAGATCTGCAGCATTTAAAAATGAACAAATAACCAGAAGAAGCACTACCTGTAAACTACTAACTCAGATTTAGTAACACACAAAATCCACCAAACCCCACCCCTCCCCCCAAAAAATAAATCAATCCCAGAACCTCACACATGAAACATATCCAAAAGTATGTTACAAGGATATCCTACCCAAGGATAAAAATATTTTTTAACCCTAAAAACAGCCAGAACACTCTATCAACAGACATAGCTTACCAGGATATTGTTTTGGTGTCAGCTCCAATTTATGGGAAAACTGCATGGCACCAGTGGTGGTATCTATTGTATACACCTGCACAGAGCCGCTGGAAGAGATAAGACATGCGTTAGACTACGGACCATTTGTGCTTCTCATCAGTTTCAAGAGGTTTATTAAAAACTGCTTTTCACTTACTGACTGCAAATTTATCTAGAACAGAAACGCTGTCTCATGTAACACTCAAAGAGCTTTATGACACAATTTATAAGAGTTTCCAGAAGGAAGCAGAGGACCCAAAACGCCGGTCCTGTAATAACCATGTACTAAGACTATTTCATTCTCTGAAAACACACGTGCACACACTATCCACATGGACTTGGGGCTTCCAACTGCATGACAATCCATAAGGGAAGTCAGTATTGTGCTCAATGATAAATTTTTGTCAGGACTGTATAAAACCATATATCAAGATCTATGAACTATAGTAGCTACAGCAACAAACTGCAGTTTCAACTAAGAATACTATTACTTTAAGATAATTAAGACTACACCATCCAGATCTCTGGAAATGCTTTAAAAACAAATAAAATACAACTCTGAAAAAAACTCAGAACACCAAAACTGCATTCTAGACAAGCTAAAACAGTATTGTACAGGAACAGTAAGCAGAAGACCATAACTAAAAGCCCTTTTGCAATATTTAACTTATAAATATTCACAGTTACTCAAATAGGCAACATTTTTCCTGACCAAATCAATGCTTCACAGAGCATTTTTTTAGCTGGGTAAAAAGTGATGATTTTTGTCCAATATTATTAGAATTAGCTCCTTAAAACAGACTTTATAATCCTGCTTTGAGATTAAATGGGACAACAGCACTTTCCAATCCTTGCCACTTGTCCAGCCCCCTCTATTTCTTTCCAGAGCTGAACAGCAAACATCAATTTCAACTCAGTCAGTTCACATTAGGAATCATTTCTCTCTTCTCCCACTCATATCTTTTTGCCAGAGCCAACTATACTATCTCTAGGAAGGCTAATAATTTTCATCTTTACAGCTTCTGCAACACAACTTGGTAAGAAGAAGCTACTACTTAAGCTTTATAAAGAAATAATTTCCCTCTGCCACTGAACCAGCCTTACAAAACTTACTTGGCACATCCAAATGCCATTAGCCTGTATTTGTTATTTACTGCCACACAAGTTCCATCAATCACATCCTGTGCCCAGACACCATGGAGTTGCTGCAGAGAAAGTAATTCACAGATTTTGTTTTTGTTAAAACAGTGCTTTGATTCATGATAGTCATCTTCTACCCATGTATACCATGTTACAGATCTGCTAGTTGATCTCTATCTGTTCTGGAAATTTCTATCACGAATGTCAAGAGTAACTGATCTCACTGTTCTTGGTAAAGGATAAAAAAAAAAGCCAGGTGTTTTATCAGAGATCTGAATAATCAAAGTAACTCAATACCTATAAGGACATAATATGTCTGATACTGCATAAAAATCAGTGGATGGTACGAAGCATGAAGACAAAACGGGAAAATAAATTCCCATCTGCAACAGCTGAAGTCACAGATACACTAAGAGTGTGAAGGAGCTTGGGACAGACTACACAAAGCCTTCTGGGTTTTCTGTAAGAAATAGAGGTATCTAATGACAAAATGTACAATTTCTAGGCTGAGTTACAGGTAAGAAAACACCTAAATTGGAAGATTCCTTTAAAAAATTAAGAAGTATGCTTGTTGCTATAAGGAGAAATAGACTTGATTATGGCTTAAAGGTAGGCATGGCACCTTGATAGCAAACCAAGGACAAACCACTTCTTGTCACCCCACACACAACTAGCAACAGCAAGTCTGTCACAGAGACAGTAAGAAGACATCAGAATTATGACATCTACTCTCAATTATTATCTCTCATAGACAGATACTAGCCCTATAACAATCTGCTTAAAGTTATAGTATGAAATATTGTTTTGTTCTTATGTTACCACTTAAGCTTGTTAAATATTAATTTCTTTGCAGCCAAACAAAACTTAAAATAAAAAGCTAACTGAAATGCTGAGACAAAGGAAAACACATTTATTGTAGAACATATGCTTGAAATACTAAAACAAATACCTCAGCAGTGAATCTACTTGACATTGGTGTAATGAAACCAACTCTGCCATCATTAAAAACAACAGCAAAACCATCAAGTGTGGCACAGTATTCCATATCTCTGATATAAACATCTTCAAAGCCCAAAAATGAACCTGCTGAGAAAATAAAAGTTATTTCAAAATATGTCAACACAGCAATATTGCAAGCCAACAGACTTTTCAGTTGTTTACTTATTACAGAAAAAAAATCCTAATTTAAACAGGCTGTTTTGTTCACAATAACAAAAGGCACATTTTTCTCATCTCTGCTTAAGAACAGAGATAACATTTTATATTACCCAGTATCTCATCAACAGCTATCATAAGCAACAGAAAACCCCAAAACCTACCTCGAGAAGACTGCAAGTCCACAGAAAATGGAACTGTACATAGGTTGATGGCCTTCCTTCCATTGGTCATACCATCCCAATGAACAAGATGGAGAAATCCATCAGCGGTAGCAACAAGTAGATCCTCTAACATGGACTGCAAACTAACAAATACGTGTGTCACTCTCTAAAAAGCTGCATTCCATATCAATATCACAGAAAAATCAGTTAAGGTAACAAACACCATATTACTACCTCTTGTATAAGCACCTATACTGAGAAGTTATATCAAATAAGCTACAAGCTAAGTGCATAAGCCCTCCAAGTCAGTAAAGAGCTGAGAAAATGTGCTCTATGTCTCTAGTTTTATATGTGAGTCAATGAACAGGTCTTACTGTTTAGAGGTACTGTTAAACTACCATATGAACTACTGAAGACCATTTTAATACTTCTGACTAAACAGAATTCATTGCTGCAAATAATTCATTCACCTATGTTAGAAAATTACCAACATGCATGGGTTGTAAATAATCCACACTTTCTAACCAGTGAACTAAGAAATTCAACTTCTAAATCCTTCCCCAAACATCTCCAAAATTCTAAAAATTACTGTTAATCTATTTGAATCCAGCATATAATGAATTTCTCCTATGGAGCCTCTCCCCAAATTGCAGTTAGGTACTTTTACACCCTGCCAGAATACTATACAGTATCACCAAATTTGCATGTATTTATAGTAACATAATGTAATACTGAACATATGCACTATGTAATTCTAATGTGAAAAATGTCTGCTTAGCCAAACACAGAAAGAAAGAATTCTTAAAGAGCAATCTACTTTTTCGCTTCTAGACTTAGTATTAGTAGTTATTAGTTTTTATTAACACTAAGACTGAAACCTTACTAGAAGGTTGAGGGTTTTTTTCATCTGGTTTCCTCATCAATTTTTTATAAGTAAGCACTAAAGGCAGAAAAATTCTTAAGACATGACTAGTAACTGCACCTTGTGATAGAGGCTTGCAAGTCCAGCACTTTCTTCATTTCTAGATTTAATGAAGGAGCGCATTGTTCTTCCTTATAATGTGGTGTTCCCTTCAGTTGTGGGCTTCCTCTAAAATAAAGAAATATTACAATTGAAGCAAGATATCCCTCAAAAGATACAAAAAATTACTGATTTATATTCCCATGGGTTTTCTTGCCCAATGTATTCAGCAGACACTCATGTGTATCCAGACATCATAGTATCCAGGACACAATTTCAGTGCAAAAAATTTTGTCAGTTATATCCAGAGTCTGTAAGCAAAATAGGACACTGAACAGAGAATGAAGATTACAATAGTCCATTTTAATAATCCTACAATACTTGATACATATATAAATAATCTGATTTAATAAAATTTTATTTAATTAAAGGAAAGAGTTGAATACAAGTTGAATATTTAAGCATCTCCCATTCATTCTTTGCCAAGATGCACTACAGATATTATATGCTATAAAATGTTTACCTCTTCAGTTTAATGTTTCTAATATTAATTCAGCATACATAACATGACAGTACTGAAATTTATAAGAATATCTGGCTACAGTAAATCAACCACAAACCTAAAAAAGGAGATGACTGAGCTCTGATTCTCTTCCTTTACACAGACCATTTAAGTTTTAACTTGTAGATGCAGAAAGCTTCCAATTTTTATTTTCCTGATTTTAAATTTAATATTTGATTCTCTAACGAAATGCAGTTATTTTAAAACTAAATATATCATCATTAAAGTATTCCTTATTTGCCTGGGTTACCATTAATCCACATGTTTCATGCATTTCATTAACTTTTTTCTTTAAGAATGACAACTGACCTACAATCACATCATTCAGCTCACCCATGTCATGAGCATTATCCTTGTAAACAAAGCAGCTATGCACAGAATGGGTACTGCAGACAAGTTAGAGTTTAGTATAACTTCATTAGCCAGAAACAACAGATCCATACACACGTTTATGTCATCTTTACCTGGATTTTAAATGATAACACACTGGTTTTATTTTACACAAAGTTAGCCAATGCAACTGACCAACACATGGCAGAAAGCAAACCAGCGGCAGTTTTAGATGTTTGACACTTACAAGTATGCTTCAATCACTTTCCTACCTTGGTTAACTCAGATGATATCAAGTGCTTTAATTCTATTACTATTTTATACCAAATCACAAAATTCCTATCCGTTATTCTTTGATAGATACTGCACCTTTACTCATGCATCAAGGACACAAATACATGCCAGATAAGGTAAGACCAGGGTAACTTCTGAGTTTCTGGTGTTAGCAGATGGAATTAGTAACATTTTTCCAAAACAAAACCATGGTGACCATGAAGAATTATGAAGGGTGGTGGGAGAGGAAAAACTCACAGAAAAAAAAAAAACCCACACTACTGTAAGGTTATCTACTACTCACAAATGATAATTTGTATAAACATTAAGAGATTAACAAGTTTGGTTTCCATTGCCAAAGAAAATTAACTATGAAATACATCTGTCTTGAGAAATAACAGCCCTTTGTTTAAGCTAGCTATTGTGAACTGGCAGGAGGCCTGAAATAAAATAAATTTAAAAGGTGACTAGTTAATATTAGCATTGTGGAGTTGCTGTAAGTTTTTTAAAACAGTAAATAAGACTGCATCTCTTGAAGATCATAAAGACAAATCCACCTGATTTGGCCTGCTATCTTTTAGGGTCAGGGATTTCACAAATGAAAAAATGTATCACACACGATTAATTCCTTCAAATATCTATGTCACTACGTGCAATGCAGCCTCTTCCTGGAGGCTACTAAACCCCAGATGTTTAGCAACACCTTCAACCCAGGTGGACACACAGGTCCAGACAGTATGCTCCCAAGCAAGATCAAATGACTGGGTTATCAAGAATCAGTGGTATTACTGAATATTTTCTCTGTTTTAATTGTTTGCTTAGAAGATGGTTGTGTAACATATAAGCATTACTGTTACATTGCATAACACACTATGTAACATGCCTGTTGTAACTGACAAAGGTACATAAAACAAAGTATAAACACTCTTTCTGCACAGCACAAACCACAAAGCCAGAATGGGAGCAATATGGTTTAAAAGACATTTTTCACTGGAAGATAAATCTCAAGTTTCCATTTGGGCAGGATTCTTTTCCTTTAAATGCTTTTGATAAAAATAGTTTGCAAGGATATTTGAATATTTTCGATTTTGTGAGCAAGTTTCAGCAAATTTGCTACCATCTGCAAAGTACATCTTTTTTCACTGAGGCACTAACACCATGACTGAAACTCAAAAATGTCAGCATTTTAATTAATTGCCCGTGATTATGTCAAATTCATAAATTCAAAGAGAAATCCTTACTATGGGTGCAAAGGGAGAGCAATCAGAAGTACACTGCGTTCATACATCCACATCTGCATGAGTCAGCCCAACTAGTGAAGTTACTTTGACCTTTAAACAAAGAATGAGCACTGCTGACGGAAGCAGGAAAGAATGTTTGGCCTGGGCTGCCACATCAGCATCGCTACCCTTGTAGAAAAACTTCTGAGTAACTCACTTTTGCACAAGAACTGGGAGTAACAGACACATTCCAGTGACTGACCAGCTGCACATCAAAATAAACATAGCCACTTTTATTCCCAGCACATCTGTCTGTGCAATTAAGCTTGTGAATAAAATCTCCTAACACCCATAATTGAAAAAAATCTCCCACCATATCTGCAATCCAAGAAAACCCTAAACATGGAAAGATTAGAAACGTCAGGCTATTTTTTTAAAAGGTGTAACACGAGGCTTATGGGGAGATTTCAGACCTTGATATGAAGATTAAGGTGTATTTTTTTCAAATCACAAGGTCTATTCTCTGTCCTCTATTCAGCATTTATCAGTGACATGCAGCTATCATGTCCACACAGAGCACTACATGGTGGAGCAAATGTCTTCCAGCTGTTGAAAGTCTATGTAACTCTCAAGAATCATCTTTTAAATACGGGTAAAGAGGAAGGGTAAACGTGAAACTAATTTAAGGGCTTGCAAACTTTCCTGCACAGTTCAACTCTCAGTCTACCCCACATGAATCTCATCCAGTTGTTCATGTAAAAAAGCTAAATGGTTATTATTCCATTTGCAAAGATCTCGATGAAGTTTTAAACCTCTTGAACCACAACAAGGGCTAGGAAATGTAATAAAAATTCTACAACCAATCTAGTTTTAAAAATAGATTTTGCAACCATTGGCAAAGGCATCTTATAGTGAAAACCACACTGTTAGAGTTCAGCACAAGTTTCGGAAAAAACACCAACTATTTAGTAAGTAAATTAACTATACTTCTCATCAGTTACCTTTGCAGAGTCTAAAGTTCAAAACCTTTGCACACACTAATCTTAACTCTGCAGAAAAGAAAAAATCCCCAATGATGAGCTAATTTATGGCACCTATAAACCATTCTTGCTTTAGAAAATAAAAAAGCTTTCAAAAGTGCCAGAGAGATAATGACATGAATATAGTAACCAGATATACAAGCAACAATACATTCTTGTAAACCAGATTCACATACCAAGCTAGGAAACTACTTGATTTTTTTAAGCACTTTTAGGTAATTACAAGATTTGCAGCACTGAGGTCATATTCTAAATTTACACATCCATAACCCTTCACCCTCTACTCCACCTCAAATGCAGGCTCCATGTGAGAATATTAAAAAATCAGAGACAAAAGAATCCTAGCCCTGTAGGAACTGTTTAGGATTTGACTTTTTTAAAGGCCAAAACATCCTCAGTATCAAGTCATCACACACTGTCTCTTCAAGCAACAAATCTTTATCCGCTCTCCTTGCTACAATTCCAAACAGAAGTAACAATATATTATTGTTCTTCCAGTATATACTTCCAGTATAGGGAAGCTTCTTCTGTGATGGTGTCTTCTACACATCTCTACACTTAACAAAAGGAATATCTGTACAAATTCCTTTGGAAACTCCTCAAAAAATATTAACAGATTTTTCCACAGCTTACAAAACTACATGTTTGCTTGCATGCTCTGTCACTTCCCTTAAGTGTATCACAGGTGAAGATTGATTTTATTTTACCTTTCTATTGCCATACATAGATTTTTCTCATTTTTTATCTTGCAATGACTTAGTAACATGGTGGTAAAAATTAGACTGAACTAACAGAAACAGGACTTTGTACTTGTGCTTACTGCAGGAAAGTATCCCAGAATGTGGGCTAATGGCCAATATTGATTTTCTTCCAAGTCTACTCTGAACTGGAGCAGTCTCTAAGAGCTGGAATGAAACTGCAGGCTATTCAATTAAAAAAAAAAAAAAACAAACCTATCCAATCAAAAACAAAACAAGCCAAAAAACAAACCACACACAAGAAAAAAAACAACAGAGAAACTCACTGCTGGTTTTAGTCTTACAAATTAAGCAGGATACTTAAGGTTTTCATTGAGCATGAATGTCTGTTCACTCCAAGAACAGACTAGCAATTCCTAGCCAAATACCAAGAGACAAAAATATTTCCTTCAATTCATAACATTCCTAAAATACTATAAATTGACAAAAAACCCACATTAACTTCAGCAAAAATGTTAAAAGCTTTCTTTTTATATATAAGTATACAGAATTCATGAGACAATGCTGTGCTTATATGAGTACTTGTTTTATCACATTCATCTAGTACTGATTTTTACATAAAATATGCATAATGCTCAACAGGACTGTTGAGCATTATGCATATTTTATGTAAAAATTTTATGCATATTTTACAGTTAAGGACTGTTCCTTAACCCTCACAAAACTTATGTAAGTATGATTAAACCCTAAACATTATAAAATAGGTGGCATTTTAGAAAAATTTCATATTGAACCATACGAAACCATTTCATATGTTCTCCGTTTTGTAAGAGCTAAGACCTCAGATATTGACAGTATAAAATTAAAGCGTTTTGAGGGCTCCAGCCACACACACCGGTAATCCTGAATTGCAGTACTTCCATTAAAACAATTCTTCAGAACATAAAGACTGCACAATAGGTTGATATAAAAAAAAGAGGGAATCATGCCATAGGGGCATTTTTAAACAGGAAATCACCTTTCCTAGACCCTGATTGTGTCTATTTTTAAACATAGACCTGCAGGGGGATTTCACTCCATCTTGCTTTCCAAAATCTGGTTATTTCACACTACTAAAATGTGTGGGGAAGCAGAGATTCTTGCATTCAAACATGATGAGGGCTTGGCTTCAACTTAGGCGTTAGATTTTCTATGAAACCTGTGATTAGACTGGAAAAGAAGAGAGAGTCTTGGCCATAGAAAAAAAGAATTCTTTTTAAATCATCTTGTGACTAGATATACTATTGAATTACAAACAGCAGAAGAGTTTCTAACGCTTCTCGTGCAGTTTCACTTGTTGGTTTTGGTTTGGTTTTTTTAAACCTTGATGTATTTTATTCAAGCTGTACCAGAAAAAAAAAACTTGCAAGCTTAATTGTGATTTATGTGATACATGTATGCTAGAATGTTTCTGTTAACAGATCGAATACAGGCAAGCTCTTCTGGATCATCTTGTTCAACAGCCATATATAGTTACAACCCTGTGGAATAACAACTATAAAACGGAAGCACTGTAATTTTTCTCCACGAACATCCCTCTCCCATATGGATGAATGGGGAGTGGTTTTTATTTTCAGCAACTTGGTTTTTGTCCTTTCTTCAAATCAAACACATTTTAAAGCAGTTATTTAAAAAATACCACATAACTTTACTTGCAGTTACCAGTGTTCTAACCTGTAAGACTGCAAAAATAAAGTCAAGAATGTGGCTGTCTATACCTTTTCACACACTTTTTCTGATTATTTTTTTTTTAAACTTACGGTAATTTATATGCATTTTGTTTATGCAAGAGCCAAGCCAACAGAACAATTTAAATGCAACCTTCCTCAAGGCTTTCACTTGTATGGGATCAAACCTAGTCGAATGTCCACTTCAGGATACTGGCTAAACTAGAAAATCTTGCACCAGGATTTTGGGAAAGCTGAAGAAGTTACTGGTGTGTACTGCCAGGGCATGACAGCCTCATTATGCTGACCTGTGTTGCCTAAGAATTCTATACCAGCTGAAGTTGTATTAAGGGAGCCTTCCTTTATTTTCATAGTCACTACAGTGGACTTTCGTGTTTCTATCAGAACTGGCTATTACTATTAGAAGCAATCAAAACTGACCAAGAAAACCAAATAAAAAACCTAAAATCCACAACTAATGATGTTCTACAATATCTCTACCTCCAGAAGGTGGAGACCTTATGTCTCCTCCTGTTACCTCCTGTTGTGGAGGTGTCCGTAAGACCAAAATAAACTTTACCTCAAGTATGTGAAGCACGTAGATGTGCATTCGAACCTGATGTCCACATGTTTCACAATTTTTACTGACTTGGTTCCAGCAGCTGTCGTGTCGCACCACAAATGCAAGGACAACTTATCCTCTGCAAAAATCACCACTCTCTCACTCACTTTGCCTAACACTGGTAAATATCCATATAGAACAGGGCTGGACCAGTTGTAATTAATATCTGCATGATAGTCAAATGTTGCAAGCAATTGCTTTATCATGAACTGTCATACCAGAATTATCACACAAGTATCACTGGCCAGTCACTCCATGTTTTTTAACTTTCGAGCACTGCTACTGAGTGCTACTTCAAGGTCACAACTTTCTAATGCCAACCTTTTATTACATGCCAACTTGCAAACTAAGCTACTGGAATCCAGGGGAGGGGATGGGGAAAGCTAAAGAAGGGAGGCAGGCAGTTTTAGTTTCCCCATCGGGTCAGCAACCCGACTTTACTTAAGGCACAGCTGCATAATCATGGCTGCCAACACAGAGGAAGGAGCCAAGGACACACTGTTACAGGGAGAGAAAACACTAAGATGTCCCCTTTCAAGCACAAGGCATGTCACATATGAGGCCTTTCACTGGTTTTTAATGGCTTCAGTGTTAACAAAATAAATTTGCTATTTTTCAGTCCAGTAGAAACGAAATCCAAGTATTTAAGTGAAATAAATGTCTCTGGAGAAAGAACGTAGGCCAGAGAAAAAGTTACAAGTTTCAATTGTGTCCTTTTGGTTTAGTTTGTCCGTTTGTTCACTTTGGGGTTTGGGGGAAGGGGAGGTTGTTTGGTTTGTTTGGTTTTTTTTTTAATATTTGATCTGCAACATGAAATTAGTGAGAGTGCCTATAAGCAGTGCACTGTACTGCATCAGAAAAATGTTCATCCCATAATACCTTGTAGAATAATTGTTAACTACAGCAGGCATAATTCACACACAAATGCTTGTGTCTTTCTTTTGATCTAATATAAGCACAACAGCAGTGATTTTTGTAGGTTTTCAAAACTGAGGGCTAAATATAGACAGACTAGTAATCCCAGCTAACTCAGTGAGATCATTCATCTTCTTAAACACATGCACTAGTTTTAGGCGATTGTGAACAACCAATCATAAACACTCTAAGGATACACACCTTGTCTTACACATCCAGTGATTTAGCATGACACACTTCTAAGCTATACCGATACATCTTAAAATCTTGACCATTCAACACACAGGTAACAGAAAGATGTATTCTTAAAGCATACACTTTTAGGTTGACAAGAATCAACTGCTAATGTTTTATATAAAACTGACAGCTTAATAGATATTTTCAAACCCTCCTACATGTGACATAAATAAAAAAAAACTCTGTAAAGTTTTTTTAGATAACTCTTACCACACATTTTGTATGTATTTCCTTTTTTTTTTGCTAATTAAAAACCCAACACTTTCCAAACAGAACAAGAACACACCACAAACTATTGCTTAGTCTTTAACCTTATGTTCTGCTGAAGATCTATGATTCCTTTATTAATTCAAGAGTTTGTAGTGACAGGTTGTCTGCCCCACTTACTGTTTTAATTTTTCTTATATATTTTCCAATTTTGCCACATTAGATGTCCACTACATCAACCAAAAATACATTACCCCAGATATAGTTGGGTTTTAACAGAAAAAACGTATTACGGCATTCACAATAAGGGAAGTTAGACAATGACAACTTAACACACTGCAACTAACATACATGTATATTTTTAGTAAATACAGCTTCTATTCTTTCCAAACTATTAATTGTTTCAAAAAAATCTCTAAGTTTTAACAAAGTTGAGGTGCAGAGAGAAATCTATTAAAAACAGCAGCCTAATAATTCCTAATAAACATGACTTATTTAACTAGCTACAAAAAAGAATTCCTAAAGCTTATTACAGATGATCAATCAACAAGCTATCTAAAATCATGAAATTACACAAATTTTAACCTTCTATTTAGGATTTTGAAAGTTTGTGACATAGCCCTAAGGAGCCTTACCAGCATGCAGCAAACTGGTTAGAACGACTTCTCCTCTGAACTGACTATAACTCACAGGAATGATGGTTCATATATAATCATCAACGTTAAAAACATGCTTTGGAAGGAAACATTCTTTATCACAAGATTTGCCCAGAAACTGTCTAATCACATTGTTCCACACTGTGGGGATGCAAATCAAGTTTAAAATACTTACTTGGGATACACTGGCTGATAAAGATACTTGTCTCTGGCTGAGGGGATTTCAAAAAATAAGATATATCCATTTGCAGTCTGAAAGAGAAACACTGGTAAGATACACACCTAGTCTATCTGCATCAGTAAAATCTGTACAGAATATTGTGATTTCTACATAAGTCTCATGTACTGAACACTCATAACAGATAAATTAAAAAACTTTGCATTGAAAATTCTAAGTAAAACCTATACTACCCTTACAGTCTGCTGATCACACAGTCAGTAGGTAAATACTGATAAAACACTACTGTTGATCCAGCAGAAATTTTTCCTCTGATTCATATGAATACCTAAAACCAGACAGCTATAACAGATACTTAGAACCTGGGCATGTAACTGCCGACAAGGAAGATAATGCAGTAAACATGCAGTAGAAGGTAGCAAGCCATCAGAGCAAGGCCTCCAAGTATTTGACCAGCTAAGGACACTACAGTGTGCAAAGAAGCTAGACAATACCTCTCAGTGCTTAGTATCCAGATAGTTTTAAAAAAATCCTCATGTCACATGGTATCTTTAGGTATAACAATACCTTTGCAAAAATCTGCCACCTGAAAACAATTCTACTACAGTTCAATTCCAAGTCATTCTGCCATTCTGGAAAGACTGACTTCAAACTATAACGCTATTCAGAGAACAATTATAAATCATTTAGTTATCAGATGTTCCAGTCATGACTAGAAGCTGATCCAGTGTTTGCATAAGCACAGGAGAGATAAAGTACCAGTAAGGCTAGTTGTTCAAAGAAGTATGAGTTGTTTAAAGCTTAAATTTTTCCTTCACGTGCATCATACAAAGCATTTTGGTTAAACAGTGTTTCCATACAATTGTTTTAATATGGACTGGGCACGTACCCAAGGCACTGTTCCTGGAGGCAAAGAGCATTGAAATGAAAGGTTTCATGTTTCTCTGCAAGGTTGGTTTCCTTTTCTTTGAATAAAGGAAAAAATAACGTTCCTGTTGGCTTAGTTGATCAGTTTTTTCCTGGTCAAACATTTTGCTTTATCATAAAATAAATTTCTGTTTCAGCTTCAAAATTCCAGAAATATAACTGTTCTCAGTCTAAGTAAGTATCTTTCTTGTACAACAAAAAAAATCTGAACAATAATGGTGATCTTGAGTCAGGCTTAAAATAAATGGAAGCTTTTCTATGTGGAGTAATATCATGTTCAGGTATTATGTGGTAAAGAAGTGCACTTATTTATAACATCTTTATAGGTTCTTTCCATTACATCATTAAAAATTTAACTCTGGAAGGAAAAGTAAAACAATACTGTGAACTGTCCTTATACTGATATTAGGGTACAAAGGACCTTACTGAATACTATTCCGTGACAAAGTTTCTGTTGTTATGGGTTCACTGCTAAACAGAACCTCAAATTCCATGAAGAGCTGGATGAAATGCAGAAGCATTCAACCATAGGCTTCCTGCAAATTGATCAAATTCATTCACACAGGTCTTCACCATCGTTTACTAATGTCCGTGTCACAAAGAAACTTACTAAAGTAAGTTTTCACTGTCACCTGTTCCCTGATCACTCCCATCTCTGACACTCCAAAGTATAACATACTTTACAAAAACATACAGTACTTTTCACTTGGTTTCTATGATGTTTAATAAAGCTCTTCCTGAGCTATGGGAATGCATGTTTGAAGAGCAGCCTGTGCTAGAGCACTACCTGCAGTAAGGGAAGGACTAAAATTATTTGTATATTTCTCCATACTGAAATAACTTGACTCAATACACAAATTTAATTATTAGAATTAGCTATCTTTATGTGTATGGAGAGAAGAAACAAAATATCTTCCAGTAACACTGGAAAAGTTACAAATAAAGTTATACTCTGGCAGTCAGACTCAAAAACCCCATCATGTATCACTGCTGTAGTAGACATTAAATCCAGACTACTCTAGGGAACCTGATTTGGCAGGGGGGTGTGACTCCTGAGGTGCCTTCCAACCCCTAGAATTCTGTGAATCTGTGACTATCCTTCCTATCATTATGTCATTAAAAATATTTTTTTAAATTACAAAAAAACAGCCCACCCCACAAAACAAGTGATTGTACCACTTTGCTAATAAGTAATACTAAGCCTTTTGTTTACCTTCTTAATAACAGTTTTAGTATTACATAAAACTACCACAATCACAAAACTCAAAGATACAGGTAGCACCAGGCGAGAAACTGCATCACTTAACCTAGGTTTCAAATTACTATTTTTGGTTATTGAGCAGGACTTCAGTTATTAACTGAACTTAATTTGGTTCAACAAAACTAGCAGTACGAACTACTTTTTTAATTAATAACTTGCTTTGTTACTGCTCCTTCACTTGTTTTCTTCTCAAGAAAAACTCATGAAGGAAGAAAGAAGTTTATTCTCTTAGAAATAAGCTCAAAGTTTTACTTAGGGATGGACAAAAGCACTATCCAACAGCAAGGACATCTTCATTAAACCCCCAAAAGCTGTCTTTCTACCCTTCACACATATTCCAAATGCTTATTAAAAAACCTTGCAAAAGAGGTGTTAAAACTGCTAGAACAAACAGGTTTGACATATTATATGCATATATATACTTATATTGCATCTCCTGTGTATAAGAAACAAAGAATATTAGAAATCTCATTACATATCATAACATAATCTCATTTATAAACTGTTGGACCATTCTGAATTTTAATTTGCAAAACTTAAGTTTACAAAGTGAAATGTTATGGGTATTTGGACTTTCATCATCTGCCAAAAAGAACACCATAAATTTAGCTGCAGGAATAGCTTCACAGTACAGAAACTGAACTGGCAGAAATTAAAGTTAGCCTATCAGCTAAATCATAATGGGTCTTGAGCAAATGGATCCCAATGGATCCCAAATATATTATGCAAAGTAAATGTAACCATCTAATTCTCTTCCGAACTACTGCATAAAGGCATAATTAAAAGGCATTTGAATAGTTTACTTGTGATTATACGCTGTATTATAAAATCAAAGGATTCATTTTTATTTGTAGTAAATATTACACAAGTTTTCTTTTTGCCTTTGCTGGTAACTATTAATGTTTGCTAACTGAAAATATAGTCTGACACTAACAGGTTACTTCACTGCACTGATTCCAAGAGATCCTTTTATATGATTTAAACATCCTAAACCAACCACTCAGGAACATCTACCCGCTCATTAGACACAAGAAAACAGGAGCTCGTGGAGTTCAGTTGATTTAGAGTTATGATGATGTTGGTGGCAAACTATTCCATAAATCATCTGGTATTTTCCACTATAATAACAATATCTGATTGATTTAAAAACTACATTACAGGCACCACTTTAAGCATGAAAGATGGTTTATTTTAGGAGATGAAGTCAGTGTACCAACAAATACAGTAGCTGTTATTCAGCTTGTAATTCCATGTAATCAGCTTTTGATGGGGAAATGTAAATGATTTCATCCTCTTCTTCTGCACCTTCTCACAAGAAGGTCTTCCGTTTTAAAAGCTAGAAAAAGAAACTTACTCAATTTAAGACCTGGTACTAATGAAAGACCTGATCAAAAGTCAACAAGCACATCATTCCATATTCTGAGTCCTTTATACTCCCATCTTTTTTGTGTCTACTTTGCAACTCAAATTATTTTTAAGTACTGTGCTGAGACAGTCCACTCTACTTCTGTGAGCACAGCACCAGCTGCAAAACAAGATTTTATTTCCATGTGAGACGAGATCTCATCTTTACCTTAAAGCCACTTAACAAAAGACTTGTAAGTATCATCTACCACTGCCCTTGTTTCTGTGTTCTCAGTACCTTGCAGATTTTTTTTTAAAGTTTCATCCTCTTAAGACACATCTTTCTGAAACATATGTAGACCCTATTTTATCAAGCTAAATATGCTTATTCCACCTAACTCCTCAAGTATTTATTTTCATTTGTATGCCTTACATTCCCTTATTCTTTGTGACCAAATTACTAAAGTAACGAGAAGCTGGATTTTAGCCAATGTATCTCAAAATTACTTTAATACCAAGAGCTACAGGTCATTCTTGAGGGGAAACCAATTAATGAAAATTACTAAAGGAAGCTATTTTATGTTTTCACGAGATAAATAATGGTTAAATGTATATACAATCTACAAAACTGCATCAGCACATAGACTGGCAGCACAAAACTGTCCTTGCAATAGTTTAACCACAGTAAGAAGAAAAACTGCTACTTACTGAAACAGCTATCATGGTGCTGTCAGGCCGCCATTCTGCTTGTTTATAAGGTCCAAACTGAGAAGCTGCTTTTGAGAGTTCCTTGTAGCTTACAATTAATACACTGGGCTGGAGGAAAAAGAAATAAATCTCATAACTAGAAGAAATAGGAAGGTTGTTGTATTGTGATATAACTGTAAACAACTATGTTCCTTAAACAGCAAAAATACACTTCCCTTGAAGAGGGAGGGTAAAAATTAGTGCATGCTTGACAATCCATTACAAATTAGTGGTTTTAAAGCAAGTTTATGCAGAACTCCTGTCACACTGTCATTCCTGATGTCACTTTTTCAAACCCAGGACATTTAAACAAAATATTTTATTTGCTCAGAAAGGAGTCATTATAGAATACAGAAGTAGTTTCAAGTTAAGCAGCAGTCATCCATTGTCATAGATGGAAAAAAACATGTCAGGCTCCTACAATGAAAATGCCTGTCAACATTAACTAGGATGAAATATTCTACATAGAGCATTTGTTACAATCAATTTTCTTAGTTTCTACTAAATGCATGGGTCATTGTATTAAAAAGAATGATAGCAGGAAATCTGTCCAATAATCTCTTCAATTAAAGATTGACAGAAATCGTGCATAAAACCCACCTCTACAGTTTGCTGAAAAGATTTTGCATAGGATAAGATGCACCCACTAGCACCTTTCCTCCTGGGAATGGAGAAAAGCTTTGGGGTCAGGAAGCCCAGACAAACATACCATAGGCAGTAAGTCTTCATTCACTTTCACAAAAGCAGTTGAGAGCTGTGATACAAAAACCTAACTGATGATTACTGTTCCTTGCTTCAGTGCTTAGAAACATTCTTCCTCCTTAAATATCTTTCTCCTTTATTGCTCTTGAACCAGTAACAGCTTTCAGCTTACATAGGTATATCCTCTTCTGCTATCCTCCACTACTGGAAGGTAAGGATAGAGAAATATGTGTGTATATATTAATTAGATGACAACTGTATTTCCTCAGCCATCAGCTAAATTAAACAAGTCACACTTTTGTTTTTGTAGAAGTTTCCCCTCACCTTCATGAGCAGCGCCCTCCCTACCTCTACTAATGCCAATATTAATTCAGTTGCAGCAGAAAACTGTACTAAAAGGGCCACACTTCCCCAAAACCCAGAAGGAGACCAGAGGCTAAACAGTAATCACCCTTTTTGCAGAAAGTAATTATGAAAAAGTTTGGCAAAGCTTGTCATAACACTACATTATTCTTTGTTCACCTGCTCAAGTGGCAGAAGCTGGTATACCAAATCTAAGAACATTAAAATCATGTGGATGCCTGCAACCACAAATTTTTGAATAAGTGGCTTTGGTTTCCCTTGAGAAAAAGTTGAGTTACAAACAAAATTACTTAAGAGGAAAAACTGTATGAAACAAAGTAATTAAATGTTTTCATACATTTAAATTAGGAGCTGAAATAACCTCACTAAGGCAGTCCTGGCCTTGGTAAAGTCACAGTATGGCTTTGCATCCTGTAAACAGCATTACTACTTAAGTTTCACACCCACACAGAACTGAATTATCAGAAATACAGCTAAAATATTTATCCTGTAAAGTGTATCAAGCAAACCAATCTTTACACTAAGAACTATTTACACCACCTTTTTCAATTCATATGGCTTCTTTTGAAGATACATACAAATCAAATTGTTTAACATTACTTAATTATTCTAAATAGAATTTTATTGGTTGTTCTCACGAACTACATAGTCTTTTGCTACGTGGCACACGCTACATTAAGAACCTTACATATACAGAGAAAAAATGCCTTATAATTTTGGTAATTTGCATCATTAGGGCAGATACGCAGACCGATCTCAAAGCAACTCTGTACTTCAAGCATTTCAGCAAGAGGCAAGAAAGTCTGAGAAGATCATTAGTGCATAGCAATTTTCATTCTATATCGGTACTTTTATGGATCATAATAACTGTATTTATACTGTACTGTTCTTGTTGCACTGTCCTGGTTCAGACATTTATGAATAAGAAAGATGCTACTGCACCTTAGAACCTGGAAGAATATTCTGCATACACAGAAGATATAAAAAACATACAAAAAACAACATATAAAAAACTTGATTTCTAGATTTATCTCATTTTGTGCTTTACAGATGAGGACTGAAAGAGTTAACACTGAGAACACATTTACTGGAAACTCTTGACGCTCCAAGTCAGCTTCATGAAAACCCCATGTTTTTTAACTCTTCACACTTCTGTGTGCAGCTACTTGAATTATGAAGAAATCTAGTTAAGCAAACTAATGAAACACACACAGTGCTTCAAATAAGTGAAGATATTTATCCTCCTTCATTACAACGTTTAAACCGTTTCTGTAAGTATTAATGGCAGAGCCACAGGTTTTACAAAGCTGGTGATTCCAGAAACATAGCAAGTGACCTAAAATGAGCGAGTTAAGAAAAATAAAAAATTGGCTACAGAACACCTTCAGTTCTTAAGGAAGAAAAGATAGAAGACTAAGGAAGAAGGCACCAAGTTCGTTCTTTATCAAACTGAAACTTAAAGCTAACAAAAGCTTCCCAAAAACAGGTAAGAAGCATATCTGGCATTTTGCAATCTGCCGTAGAGAAAATCTAGCATTTTGATAACATATATTTTGCCTCTCAGGAGGTATGCAAGGTCAGGCAAACCAGAAGCTGACATTTGCTTATGGACAGAAGAGCGTAGGTCGATGTACACAGGATAACAAAAACAGTGAAAAGAAAAAAATACAGGGAAAGATCGCCTTAACAACAATATAGTATTATCTTTACCAAAGAATATAGTGTTCTAGTTAATTCTACTGCAAAGAGAGAGACAGTTCCCACAGCTAAAACACTCTACTCCCTCTCCTTCTTACACACCATTCAGCTACCTTGGTAGCTGAAAATTGCTCTTTTCACAAGGGCAATTTCTACAGGAGCTTACTCCAATATCTTAACGCTTCTCAACAACGCCTTTCTAGCATTAGGTATGCAGTTTTTACTGATATGAGATTATGACAATATTCACAAGACACAGGTGAAAGCAAATGTGTTTTGGATGACCAATGCTGAAATCGAGGAATTGTGCTATTTATAAAAGAGAAAGGTAGCAAGTTAGCTTACTGAGCAAAGATACACAACGCAAAATAACTTTAAAAATCACTTATGTTTCATTATCAGTTGTTTTACAGTAAGTTTCTTTGGGCTGAGAAAAATGAGCTTTATAACAACATCAAGTCAAAACACCTAAGCAAATAATTTTAAAACTACCACAAAAGAACACACAAAATCAAACCCATGATGGAATAATTCAAAATTGTTACTATTTTACTTAATGCTGCCTGACCAAACACACCACCATTTCATTTTTTAAGCAGTACCTACAAGCAGCATAAGGAGCCTCAGAACAGAGTGATACAAAGTAGTTTTTACATAAAAATCCATCAACACAAACAAACCCTGCAGCAAATACTCTCAGCAAGCTCAGACATGGATATTACTATTCACCTCTCTAAAGACAAACATTCTACCACATTTGATGTAAATATAGATCAAGTATATATTTAAACACTAAAAAAAAAAAAGAAACGCAAAAGTTGCTTTGAATGGTCTGTCTATAAATAGAACAAGTAGTACGGACTTGAAGAGTAGCACTCATAGCAGCAAATGTCTGTCTTAACTGAGATGTTGAAAGGGTTTGAAGAAAATTATACACTAACCAACTAGAGAGCGGTATAATCACCGCTTTTTTGACAGAATATAAAATAATGAAGAGTCTCCCTTAGCTTGGATTCTGTGGTTTCACTGCTGCAGGTGAATGACGAACTGTGGATTTAACAAGTAGGCCATCAACACAAATGGAAACTACTGGATCAGTTTGAAAAACACCTAACAGCACGTATGCATTCATGCTCTGAAATTTCTTAGTGTTCCTTCATTTTTAATTGTTCTTTTACCATTAAATCACATGAACCCAGAAGGAAAGACATCGAGACAGGAACACTGCCATTTATATTCACCAAAAAAATTGAGTAAAAAATATGAAGCAATACTATTGCTCAGGCCTGTGGATATTCTTGTAAGACACCAACACTCCCATAATTTTTATACAAAACAAAGTAGTGATCATATCTGTATTAGATACAAATAAAATCATATCCTTGCCTAAATTCAAAGAATGTTGCATCAAGCAGTTGATCAAATTCTTACATAGTGAAAAAAGTTAAATTACTTTTCTAAAAATACTGATGGTTGCACTGAACCTAATTATCTCTGCCCAAAAACATTACACAGTTCTGAATAACCTGTTTTGCATAACCTATCCACAGAAAACATATCCGGCTCCGAACTCATTTTGGTGTTTTTGTAGCTATAAATTCAAAGTAACTTTCATTTTAAACACAAGTAAATTTCACAATGCTTAATACTTGCTTCTCTCTTTTAAAAAGGATGCTCATCGTTAATGGTACCAATTCCCTATTAGTAATCTACTTTCCACATAATTTTGGCATCTAATTATAGCTTTCAGACATCAAATATGTAGAAGACTATAGGTCTTTTCACAACCATTATGTCTGGGAAGAAAATTCTTATATTTGCGTAGAGCGTGCAAGTGCATTAGGAGTTGACAATGTTATTATGTATGGGTTTGGGGTTTTTAATGAACTTCAACATAACAACCTGCATGGCCACAGATAAGTAAAAAAATCATGCATAATTGTAAAAATTGTAATCACAGTTAATTGCAAAAATCATAGTGTTCTCCTTCCCTAATACTCTAAATATCAAAAATCAATCTCATTTAGAATCAAAAGGCATTTTCTGTTCAGTTTCATGGGATAAATGCTTCAACACTTTATTATGCTTCTAGGTACAAGACAAATTAGAAACACACAGTTCTGGTGAGCTTATGATCTAAGTGACAAAAACAAGGCTGTGAAAAACACAACAAAAGACTGGTGACACTGTGTAACTTCATTTTGTCATTCGATGGTCTGTTCTCCAGTTTAAAGGCTGAAGCTTTGTAAGTTTATAAACTAATAAACAGAAAAGGTTAGATATTGAAAAGAAAAGCATGAGTAGCACCCGTAAGAAATAGGAAAATCCATTACTAAAGACAAGGGGTGGGGGAGCCATTTTGTCAGTAACAGAGATACAAGGTGGAGATAAAAGAATTTCTAAAAGCAGGGTTAGTTGTAAAACTGTACCTCTTTTAATTCAGTTTAAAAGCAGCTGCAAAACTTAGAATCAGCAGAGTATCTATTCAATACACAAAGCAGACTCTGCTCCCAATACTGTGAAGGACTTCCAAAAGCCAAAGTGCATCAGAATTTGCTATCACTACCTCTCCCAGGTGAATATTTTCAGTTAAGTTACTGCTCAAAATCATTACCAGTTAAAAGGCCGTGTTTTATAGATCTTTGCTGCTTCTTAAAACCTATAAATTGATAAATGCCTAAATTCAGATTTAACAAAATTACCTGTGATGGGGAATAGACTCTCTAACCTCTTCTCTGATCTTGTACTGACAGAATGACTGTTATGCACAACTAACTGGACAGTCCAAACTCACAAGTGAGGACGCTTGTCTCTTCATTAAAGTAATCTGGAAATGTTTTTCAGGGGTCATCTATTCTATAGTAATACAGGGGACCTTGAAAACTTGGTAAGGCCTACTGAATAACCACATGACAATGTCACATTTCACGTAAATCCACTGGTCTAACAGCTGTGGGCTTTGTGTTGTTTTTTTTTTGTTTTGTAGGGTTTTTTAATTGTGTGACCACAACTACAACTTTATAATAAATGTGACAGGACACCTGCTGCTGTTATTGATGTATAAATAGAAAAGGCCTTCTCAGAAAAATGTCTGATTGGTATCAGTTAAGAAGTCAGCATCTCAGGGGTTAAATTACTAAGAGAACAAAAACCATCACAAGAGGCAAGACATCTTTGCTAGCACTGAAGCTATCTCTGTCATGTTGTTCTCAATGCACAAACACACCATTACAAAGCATCTGT
>VXBZ01002612.1:43275-57804 GCA_013399135.1 Heliornis fulica | reverse complement strand
GGAAAGAGGTAAGCAGTATCCTATAAACGTGGGGTTTTCTGCTAATCTCTCTCTAAGTAAAAGCCTCCTGAGCAGAAGTTAACTGCAAACACAACTTGCACATTTCCTTTGTCAATTCACAAACCAGAATCAATCCTGCAGTACCAAGTACCTACATTTTCCAATCCAACCAGCTCCCACCTGCCAAGAAAATAAGGAAATCATCAGCTTACCGCATGTTACAAGGCAAAGTTTTGGCAATGTAAGGAAATAAAACCATACTTCAGAAAAAAAACCATAATAAAAACTTCCAAACTACCACTGGTTGTATTTAACAGTTTAACTAAACACTGGAATGTGAGCAACGAAATTCCAAAAAAAGGTAACGGCTTCCATCCAATTTATGAGCCAGCAGTGTGATACACCTCTAATGTATTTCATTTCTAAGTAATTAATTCTTCTAGCAAGTTGCTCTGTGTCTGAAGGATTCAGGAAACAAACTTGATTCTTAGTAGTTGCTTTGGTACCTATTCAAACTTATAAGGGTACAATAAGAATTTTTAACAATCAAGTCAGTACCATTTTGAGCACACATCAGAATTTGAGAAGGCAGTTATTGCCTGACACACTTGTCTACAACACAACAGGGTCAATGTTTCTTCTGTCAATGGTAACTGTGTAATCTCTCTCATGACAGTTCAGTTTCAGCAAAAAGCTAAGACTGGACAGGCTAACGCAAAGGACTGATTTCAGGGAAAGGGGCAAAGGGAGAGAAAGAGAGGGGAAGAAAGAGAAAATAAAATTACCTCAAACAAACTGCCATTCTCCGCACAGCTCTCGTGGCAAAGCCAAACAACTAAGGGAGCAACATACTCTGGTTTGAAAGCATCGACCAGATCTAGAGCAAATTGGAGGGGGAAATCATAAAATAGAAATACTGTATGATTTCACCAAGTTATTCTAACACCTTCTGGTGAACAGCAGAGCCAGGGAGAATTTAACCAACAGTGTTCTACCATGAAAAGAAAAGAACAAATGAAATGAAACATTTGACGCTTAATTAGATATGAACAAATGAGACAGCATGTATGCCTCCATATCCAACTGCGCTGGTTCTCAGCCACACCGTCAAAACTTTACAAGTACTGTAACGTTTGGACTGTGAAGCCAGGTAACTTCCATCTCACAGGCAACCAGTAAGAAGGATAACCCAGACAAACATAATCCTGACAGAGATGTACCTCAGCAATTTCCCTTTCAATTTCCTAGTCTGTTATTAAGACAGAGAGGGAGGGAACAAGGTAAGAAATAAATGATCAAAGCTGTAACTTAAAGGGAGACCAACAGATCTCATGGCTTTATCACTCTGTAAGTATCTTCAGGAAATTTTAGCTACTGAACTCCGCTTTATGCTTCAGAAGCTGGTGGCTATTAATGTGTTTGACTCTAACCTGTAACTAAGTACAGTAAATCTCTGGAGGCTACTATTGTGGTACTAGATTGCCTGATCACTTGGATTCTTTAGACTTTACCCAGAATACTTTACATGGAACTTAAATTAGTGAAACAAAATCATACTTTCAATCCATGCATAACTCTGTATTACTTTTCAATATCTTTATTACTTTTCAGTATCTTGTATATCATTCTGAAAAGTATAATGATTCCCCTGACTCTGAAATCTGTCACTAAGGAAAAAAAGAGCAGGAGGTAAACACAGCAAGTTGATTCTAGAAGACCTGAAGAGCAATTCCCTGTTATGTTTTTTTTTTCCCTAATTCTTATTGTTTCTTCCAGTGATCTGACAAAGTAATTAGTTGCTCTATCTACCCTAAATTTATACTGTACACACAGCTGTCTCAAATAGTGACTTCACACTGACTTCCCAATGCAGTGTTCTGTTAAAGCCTGTTTAAGCATTCAAATATTAGTAGCTGTGCAATAAAGAAAAACATATTGGGCAATTCAGTGCATTATCATCTGCTGATCATGTAACAAAGAAGCACGCACATGACAAATTGTGCAAAAATATGGTCTTTTGCAATTAGAGAATCTTACAAGTGCAGACACCTTATGCACATACATGAATCCACATCTGATGAAACAAGCCTCTCCACTGCCACAGGAAGATCTTAGAAGAGATTATAACTGAAGAGTCTTGCAACATGAAATTGCTTTTGGGAATTACAAAAATTGCTTGTGAAGATAATAATATTTCCTTATAACAGACAAACGAAGTTGACTGTTCAGAGACAGCAGTGCAGGTCATGTAAAGGATTTGCATTTTCTAACAGATAAGAAAGTTAGCTCTGCTTCAGTTTCCTGAAAAAATATGGGTACATGTAGACCTTAAATTATTTACCTTGTGGCATGACAGTCTGGGTCAGTCTGGATCCAGCAGTAGGAGCAATTGTGTTGCAGTGGATGTTATACTTCCGGCCTTCAATTGCAATTGTGTTTGAAAGACCCAAAAGGCCAAGTTTTGCAGCACTGTAGTTTGCTTGACCAAAGTTTCCATATATTCCAGCAGCCGAGGAAGTCATAATTATTCTTAGGGAAGAGGAGGGGAAAAAAAAAGAAATTAAAAAAAAATCTTGGTGATTTCTTCAAGTTGATTAACTCTAGGCAAAAGCATTTTCCAACTTCGGTACTATATTCTCCATATTCCACCAAAAAAAAAAGTGTAAATAAGAAAATATTGTTTGTTGGTTTTGGTAACAGATGCCTTTTTTATGTTTGGTAGCAAACATCAGAAAAATCCTGAAATGCTTTCATAGTAGCAGAAACCTAACAGAGCCATGAGCCTTTCTGAGTCATACTGCAAAATTACAACAGCCATTCTGTGACAAATGGGTACAGTATAGAGAAAAGTATTTTCATGTTCTAACTGCACTTCAAATGACACTATTTTTATAATGGCTTCAGTGGACAGAAGAAAATTATTGTATTGAAAATTACTTCACCTTAATATCTAACCAGTAATATGTGAAAGCACATTCTTACAGAATTTACATTCTAAGAATCCCAATGTACATTTAACACATGAAGGGAGATCGCAAGTCTTGCCCATTGCTGTCCCATAATATTATTGCTGTGGAGATTACTGAACTACTCACAAGAAAGCTGTAAAACCACAGCAGTTCATAGTTCATTTAAGACAAAACAAAATCCTACAATGCTTTGGGTTGGAAGGGATGTTAAAGCCCACGTGGTTCCAACACCCCTGTCATGGGCAGGGACATACTCCACCAGACCAGGGTGCCCAAAGCCCCATCCAACCTGACCTTGAACACTGTCAGGAAGGTGGCATCCACTGCTTCACTGGCAGACCTGTGCTAGTGCCTCACCCTGCTCAGAGGGAAGAATTTTTTATCTCACCTAAATTTACCCTCTTTATTTTACACCCATCATTGACCACAACTCTTTGAGTGCAATCGTCTAGTCCATTCCTTATCCACCAAGTGGTCCATCCAATTTAAAGACACGGATGTTAGATGTCATGCAGCATAGTGTCAAATGCTTTGAACAAATCCACATACATGACATCTTTCATTTCGTCCTTTATCCATTAGAGCGGTCACCGCATCACAGAATGTCACCAAATTTGTCAGGCACAGTTTACCCTTAGTGAAGCCCTGCTGGCTGTCACTAATCACTCCCTTATTTTCCATGTGTCTGAGCATAGTTTCCAGGAGGATGTGCTCCTTCTTGCCAGGCACGGTGGTGAGACTGACCAGTTTGTAGTTCCCCAGGTCTTCCTTTTTTTCCCCTTTTAAAAGATGGGAGTTATGTTTCCCCTTAACCAGTCAGTGGGAACACCACTGGACTACCACAACTTATCAACTATGACAGAGACTGGCTTAGCAACTTCAACTACCAGTTCCCTCAGGACCCAAAGATGCACCTCATGAGGACTTATGTACCTTCAGGTTTCACAGATGTTGTCAAACCTTATCTTCTGCTACACTGGGTGATTCTTCATTCTCCTGGTACCTGCCTTTAGAAGGGTCTACACCTTAACTTTTAAATAAAGCCTTATCAGAATCAATTCCAATCTACAGTAAACTCTATAGCTGTGTTCAAAATGCATTTAATTTTCATTATCTGTGTAACTAACAAAAATCAACTGTTTTTAAACTTTATTAAACAAGTGTGTCAGAATTACTGGCTTAACAAGATTAAGGTTAAAAAAAAGCTACAAAATCATTACAAAGCAGGTATTTTGCAGATGGTACACACCTGTACATAAATTGCAGAAGAACTCTAACATTGTTATCTGAGCAAGTACAGAGAAGGAGACAAAGGAAATGTATTCCTAAGTGGATGCAACTCCTAGGCCTTAGTGGGGCATTCTGCTGGCTCACCTTTTCCCTTATCCTTACAGCTCAGGTGCATGGATGAGAATGAGCATCACTTTGGTCATAGAATGACAAAGCAATTCATAAAACATGTGGGTTTCTCTATCAGGATTAATATACTCACATCAATGTTTTTATAAGGAAAAACAGAAGTGACAAAACTTAAAAAGGTCCAAATTCACTTCACTTTTTTAGGTACAAGTAGCACTAAGAACACTCCCACAACTTCTAAGGTACTTGTCCAAAGGGTAAAAAAAGATTACAAATTAAAAAAAACAATGCCCAAAAAATACCAGCCAAACAGTACCCACAAGTAGAACTGCATGTACCACTGCATGTACTCACTGCATGCGAGTAAGAAAAAGCAAGAAGAATCCCTGGGATCTACACAAAAGTAACAAGGATTTTTTTTTTCTGTGAGTACTGGTTAGAAAAGGAAAAAAAAAGTATTTGTATAATCCTACAGCTCCTATGAGAAGTATTTGCATTTACATGGGAAAAAACCTTTAAACATCTGCTGGAGAGGCAGAAAGAGGGGCAGAACTTAAAGCGTAAGGCCTTACATATTTGGACAGATTTTGTTTTGTCCAAGTGAGAGAAGAGGATACAAAATTCCTCCTTCACTGTCAGGGCATGCATCAGTCTGTTCTACCCTACTGGGAAAAAACAAACCACAAAAAAAATCTTACCTGCCAAATTTCTGATTCTTCATATGATTCCATGCAGCTCGGGTGACCAGGAATGATCCCCTCAAATGAATTCTATGAATTATATCTAAAAACAAATTAATGTCAGTTTAATAATTCCAGGATTTCATCTCTGAAACTGAAATACACCATTTGTTTCTTCCTCATGAAAAAAAAATGCATTCGCTTCACACACTGAAGCTGTTGCTAAGAAACTGGGTGGGCTATTTTTTGTTACTTTTTTATATACAATTTTGAAGTGCTCGCCTGAACATTCATTGTTTTGCCTCCTGGATGGGGCTCTCCTGCAGAGACTTCACAAGCATTCAAAATTCTTGCAGTTAAGCCCAGTCAACCAAGGACTACAGAAGCTAGATCATGTTTGCATGTCTGCTCAATGGCCTATTCACCACCTAACACCTCACTAGAAAGGTTCCCCCTGTTCTTCTGTCCCTTGGCACATCAGGTTTCCTTCCTCTGCTGTTCCTCTGGGTCTTTAGGCCTGTTTAGCATTCGACCAGTCGGTGCTGGCACTTAGGAAAGTGTTCTGCTCACAAAAACTATTGTGTGTGTTGCACAAGCATTTTGTTTGTATTCCACTCAGCAAACAGAAGTGGTAGCTAATGCCTTTCTTCCCCTTTGGAACTGCATACACCTACCATGCACTGCAGCATTGCAACATGAACACGAGGCAGCTGAACACAAGTAGCTTAACACTAAGCTTTCAGGGTAAAAAGATAATTCTCTGATCTGGCAGAGACAGCTTTCCCCACTTTCTCTTCTTCCTTGAACCAGTGGGAAGGATGTACCTTTCATCTTTCACGTAGAAAGTACATCTTAAAGTTTATCAACTCACCCCAATCTTCATCACTGATCCGAACAAATGAACGGTCTCTTAGGATCCTAAAATGCATCATTGGAAGGAAAAAAAACAACAAACCCCAAACAAAATGATGAACAAGTACATACACAAAAGTGACAGCTCATGACCAAACATGAAAAAAAATTAAGTTTACTCACCCAGCATTGTTTACAACGATATCTGGAAGGGTAAAAAAAAAAAAAAAAACCAACAAAAAACCCCAAGTGAATGCACTTGTAAAATACAAGCTTGCTTCTAGTTTTCTCCCACTTCCCCACTTGCACACAGGCAAGAACGATACATACATACATATCATTCTATAGCTCCTTGCCCCAGTAGTGGAACTCTACCACTGGACAATAATTAAGACACGACAAAATACTTCAGCACATGCAAGTCTTAGTCTACCAACAGAACAAAGCTCAACAAAGAGGTAGATCTGACAAGTGCTGAATCCTAGGAACACAATACCTGCAGGATGCAGCCATCCTGCAGTTTTGCAGCAGCTCTGAATTCCAGAAAGCTCACAGTTATGCAGTTTGTAAAACTACCTTTGCTGCAGTAACCCCATATTATAAACAGAAGAACCACAGAGTCACAGAACCACCAAAGCAAACTGGATCATAATATTTTTTTTTTGTCAAATATTTAATTTGGTTCCTGTTGACTTTGATAATGTGTACTTTTATGCATTTAACCCCAAGTTAAAATCACAAACCTTCACAATTAAACAGCGACAATCATATGGTAAAGAGGAACATCGGGTAACGTTAGATACAATACCTGAAGGGTTTGGGTTTGGTTTTGGTATTGGGGTGCAGGGGGAGGGGAGCAGGTTTTCTAAGAGGCAGAAAAACAATTTTATATATATATATAAGGCTTTAAACTTTTGTTAGAGTACAAAAAACAAAAACAAAACAAAAAAACCCAAAACAAAACAGAAAAGTTGCCCATTGCAATTTAGAGCAGAAAGGTTTCACTACGTAAAGGCATCATGGGTTGGTAAGTTCTACTTACAGTGTTGTCACATGTATTTCATACACTTCATATCAATTACACTGTTTATAATGGCTCTGAAATTGAAAACAAGTTGCAAAAAGATTTAAGCAATTGTACCTATCCTCCCAAAAGCTTCAAGTGCTGTCTTCACCAGCTTTTCACCATCTTCCACTGAATCTGTAAGAAAAAAAGTATGAATTTTCAAGTAAAATGAACTGAAAATACTGTACTTCAGGATATTAAGAACTAATTCCTTGGAGCTAAGAAAAATAATCACATACAAACCCAATATAAAATAAATTCAAAATCTTCCACTATGTGTGCATGCCGTAAAGCAATCCCACACACTAAGTCTAAATGGCACAATGTTTGCCATCACAATAAAAATAAGAAGCTAAACAGGTATGACTTGATAGGCATGATCTTTTTTTATGTTCTGACATTCAACTGCAGATGGACTGCCTCTTAGCATTTCAATGTTAAGAAAGTATATGAGAGGAAAGGGCATCACTAGACAAGTATTAATTAAAAAGGCAACTTATGATCTTGTTTTAATGTCATGTGGAGTAGGAAGACAGACATATATTTAATTTCTATGGCATTGGAAAGCAGGAAGCAATCCTTTACTAAGCAGTGTCAACCTGTCATCCAACAATTCTACTTTTCTTATAGATAAAGCATTACATACTTTGGAAAAATAACATACCATAATTGGGTACTGCTTTCCCTCCTTTTGCTCTGATTTCATCAACAACTTTGTCTGCAGCAGAGGAGCTCTTGCCATATCCCTTGAAATCACCTCCAAGATCATTCACTGTGCATCACAAAGAAATTTTGTTGTTGTTAACATTCACAATTCATAGTCTCTCCCTATCTCATTATTACATTGCAAGTTGTAACAGTATTAATAAAACCTGATGCATCTGGATCAAATAAAAACAGTAGGTTACATAATTTTTTTTTTTTAATAAAAAAGCAGTGCAATATACAGCATCATTCAGATCTATTGTTTTTCTCTCCACCATCCATTCAACTTGCTTGCCCTGGCCAGGCTATCTCTGTAATTGTGATACTGTATTTCAGAGATCAAGAACAAGATTACATACCAAATCATAGGTGGTTAGTGCTGGTCTTTTGTCAAGCTGCAATAGCTACTGCCTGACCCATAAACAAGACTAAGACTTTGTTTCTGCTTAAGAGAGTAGCTACCACGTTCTTAGTAAGCTTCCCTATAGAACACATCAGGCATCTGAACAAACGGAGAAGAGCCTGCTCTGGAGCTTCAGATCCTGCTCCTGAATAGTAAGATGGCCACTGAACACAGAGAGCTGCTTTGTTTCCAGGCTTCTCTCTGTACCAGGGCATACATACATCATGAGCAGTTGCTGCCCTGCATCATCATCACTGCTTGCTACACTGCTGTGTTTTTGCATGTCCACCAGTTTCACAGAATTCATTAGTAGAACAAAAACACCCTCACAAAAAAGAGTCCACACAGACATTGTATTTGTACAAAGAATTTATAAAAATGGTAAGAAGTATGTCTAAATAGGTGTGAAATAAAATTGTATGAAAACCAGAAATTGACTGTGTCTTTACATGCAACACTGGTATTTTGCTAAACAGTCTTTTCTTAGGCACTCCAGCTTTGTGACCAAGTCCTCAAAAGCCAGACATAGTGAAACCCAAAAAAACATGCAAGATAATCTTGCTGGGCTTGATGATAAACAGGAGATGCAAGTCTACTGTATCATCCCAAAAAGAAATTAAAGTTTAAAAAAAAAATAAAAGGAGCACAATATGGGTTTAAGCTCTCCATGTGAAGAGGAACAGAGTTTGCAAAACACATGACAAAATCATTATCTGTTACTCAGACCAAGAAAGTCTCATCTGGAATCCTGAGTTCAACTTTGTGTGCAGCACTTCAAGAGAAATGTAGAAACACTGCAGAAAATCTGTAAATGAAAATGCCAAAACCCAGCAGTGAGCAATGTAAATAGGAAGGAAAAAAAAAAAGCCAAAACCAATCAGCAAACCAAAATATGGAACGACCTAGCCTGAAGCCAGAATTAAGACAGAACACAACGATATGCTTAAGTACATTAACAGGCTGAAACAGAAGAGACAGGAGACAAGATCTCCAAGCTAAATAGATCAGTATCCAACAGTTCAAACACACTGCCAGTACAACTCAGGTGAGGCATTAGGGAAAATTTCCAAGTGTACTGAAGCTCTAGAATCGGCAACATGGGCAGACTGCTCAGTGCACATCAAAGGTCTTCAACATGACATTAAAGAAAAGTTATTCAGGAACAGCATTCGGATTTCCAATCTATATTGGGAAAGAACTGAATAATGTTTTAGTAAGTGTTTACAAAATACATTCAGCTATTCTTGTTAAGACATCACAACTCTCTACTAAGCACATGCTTATATATATTCATCCTTTGCTTCAATAGTAATTTGCTGACAAAGCCTTAATTGACTATTTGGGAAAACTGTCAGAGGTAGCAAAGCACCTAAGACTAAGTGCAGGCACTAACAGAAGAAGAAATGAGTACACAAGAATGAACAGAGCTATTCTAGACTTTGAAAACAATAAGATAACTCTATGAGTGTGGTAATTAAGAAACTCAACAAGCAAACAAGAAAGAAAACAACAGTCAAATACTGTTATTTTAAGCTCAACTTTTACATCATATAGCTTCCAGTGAAAAAAATCCAGCAGAAAAGAGACAGTTAATGCTGTGACAGAGCACAGTTACAGTCTGAAGCACAGAGTAGAACTCATCCAAAACTAAGCATGTATTATTAGCAAGTAGCACAGAGCACCAGAAACACATCTGTAGAGTGAAAACCATTGATGTTGAGAACTAGACATCTTCAGTACACGTTTTCTTAAAAAATAAACCAGCTTATTTATTGCTATAGTCTGGTGCCACAAATAAAGCATTTGGAACAATTCAGGTACACTGCTAATTTGCACCTGCCAGTTTAGTTTTCAGAGAAGTTCCACTCATGCGTTTCAATACCCTCCCACAAAAACAAAAATACTAATAGATAAAAGTCAGGAGAGACGCTTCAAAAGCACGAATCTAAACTAAAATACCAACACCCACAAGTCCTTCTGTAGACTGAAGGGGAAACAACAGTAATAAAACCAAAACAATCCTTTCCGGCTGCTTTCAGCTTTTTCTGGCAAGAAGAATGAAAGAGGTGAACAATGACAAAAGAAGGTGATAGCAGGCAGCCTTTGGGTTAGAAGAAATGAAAGATTTTCACTTGGGTCATACTGGTGAACTTAACCATGCTGACAGCAACTTACGCATCAGAAGGCTGTACAAAGAGCGAGCCATGAATCTGGATGGAAAAAAGCTCCCATGTTAGGAGACACTGGTTTTCCTCCAACTGGTATTCTTCTAACTAGAGTATTTGATGGCTGCTCTTTACAACATACCTTCATTCCCAACACCTAAAAAGGGGAACTTGTATTAAATAGATTTGAGTCTCATCTGTTTTAGTTAAAATTTGTGTATTTATGCAACTCTCTGAAGATTCGCAAGAGAACAGGTGTAAGAAAAATAAATATAAGCATGAAGAGGTAAGTGCAAAGCACTACTACAAGAGGTGAAGTGAGATGCAGTTACCCTAACAGTTGATTCTTAACTTACTGATTTAGCTCTTGTGCAATAAGGCCATGAGATAAAAGAGCATTAGCTGTGGGCTGCTGTCCTGATTTCAGCTGAGACAGTTAATTTTCTTTGTGGTAGCTAACATGGGACTATGTTTGGATTTGTGCTGTAAACAGTGGTGATAACACAGAGATGCTTCTGTTCTTGCTGAGCAGTGCTTACACAGAGAAGCTTTTTGGCTTTTCACACCAAACCACCAAGTAGGCTGGGGGTGCAAAAGGAGTTCAGAGGGGACACAGGCTGGACAGCTGACCCAAACTTACCAAAGGGATATTTTCCCTGGAGACGTTCAAAGCCAGGTTGGATGAGGCCCTGAGCAACCTGATCTAGTTGGGGGTGTCCCTGCTTCTTGCAGGGGGCTTGGACTAGATGACCTCTGGGAGTCCCTTCCAACTCTAATCATTCTATGATTCTATGATATACCATACTGTATGGTGTCATGCTTAGCTTACAAAGGGCTAGGGGAAGAGGGAGAAAGCAGAGAGAGGACAGTAACAACGTTAAGTGATATAATTTGTCTTCCCAAGTCACCATTAAGCATAATGAACCCTGGCTTTCCTAGAGATGGCTGAATATCTGCCTGCCCATGGGAAGAAGTGAACAAATTCCTTGTTTTGTTTTGCTTGAGTATGCAGCTTTTGCTTTATCTATGAAACTATCTTTTTCCCAAAACATGAGTTTTCTCTTTTTCCATTCTTCTGGTTCTCCTTCCAATCCCACTGAGGGGCAGCGAGCCAGCAGCCGCATGGGGCTTAGTGACTGGTCACAGTAAAACCACAATGTCAAACAATACATTTTCTTCCCACCATTGTGTAAAGTCAGCTACACTAAGTCAATACAATTAAACATTTGGACTACATTACTGACCTCATTTGTGTTAAAAGAATACTTGAAGTATTTATGTTCCTAATAAATAAGGTAAGCATTAAAGGTGGCAGCTAACAGAAAAAAATACCTAGACATTTAAAAATTGTCTAAACAAAAACTTTCCATATTTTTTTCTTTATTGACTAAATATGAGATATAATAAACTGAAATTAGAACTTTTATTAGAAAGCTACTAAAAATCAGTAAGTTCTTGTTCTATAATCTGGTTAAATATTTAACCTTGAACTCATAAACAATACCTTTACAAATTCACTGACTGCCTGTGAATGATGTCAACTGCTAGTGAGTGCCCAAAAATATCATTTAATCTTCCAAACTAGCTTGTGATACAGCATTTTGCACAATTTCAATTACAAAACTATCAGATATCCTTCACTGAGAGCTACTTGGCTTTGTCAGTGAGAACAGATGGCTATTTTGTGTGATAGACTGCAGAAAAACTGCAGTGCTCTTTCAGGACATTCTGGGAGTTTTTCTGAGGTTACTGATACTGCATCACATTCCAATAACTACTTTCCTGGGAAAACTACTAGCAGACCCAGATTTACATTTTCCAACAGTCACAGTACACGTTTCTGAACAGTATTCATCTAAAACAATACCTTCTCTGGCCACAACTCACAGTAAAGGTTGGTACGTACAGATGGAAGTCAAGTCCAGGAAGACATCTGATTCAAACTGGCTTTCGTACAAAGATAAGCCCTTGGACAAACTTGGGCAACTGGCTTCATAAGAAAATAAAGCTTAGAAGCAAAATTTAAATAGCAAAAGATAAGACAGAACACCATAAAATAACAAAGGTTACTGTCTAAAAGGGCACGGAATGTTGAATGTTAGCTATGCGAAAAGGCAAAGGTTATTGTCTAGATCAAGTTAGTTAACATAAAACTTACCAACTACTGAAGCTCCTCTTTCAGCAAAAGCCAGAGCATATGCTCTGCCCAAACCTAGGTAAAAAAAATAAAAATTTAAAAAAAAGAAAAAAAAAAGAATTGCATTAAGAAAAATGCACCAGAAAACTTTGAAGGTTCAAAATAATACACTGTTTCCCACATGAGTTAAAAGTTTCTGTAATTTCAAAACATAAAACAAACAGATAAATTGTAGATAAAACCTCTAGTCAAGAAAAGAATTTAAAAATCATTTAAACAAAACCACCCATGCTTACTCTTTGATACTGCACTCAACAAAACCATCTGGGAATGCTGTCTGCTGCTGAGTAATAGAAAAATACATTTGTAAGGCAGAAAGTTTAATTTCTTGATGTAACCCTGAAGGAGGGGATGCTTCAAGTTAATTAATTACATTCTAGGTGAGTAAGATACCTCCCCAGTTCAAGTCACTCCCTAAGATTTGAAGAAGAAACTGAAGAAAATTTAACTATGACTAAAGATGTACTGACAGAACCCCTCCAATTATTTGAATACAAAGGAATCAATACCACAGTTAACAAGAAGCATTCATCGTTCACCTACCATAACAAAAGACTCTTATGTTTGCCTCACATACAAATGCAAGACTCTTGTACCTTTACCCTGACTTAGATTCTAGGCACGTTATGCATTATTATTTGTTACAACAAATGATTTACAGAGAGATTATCTGCTGTACCAGTCAAAAGTCACTGAAATCAATTACAATGACTCTTTTTTTATTACTTAGAAGAAACTGAGTCCAATGATCAAAAAATGTCAGAAAAACGTTTTCTCAGAGTGCAACAGCAACCCTTTGCCACTCTGCCAAATCATTCAGAGGAAGCTCCAAAAATATGGGGGGAAAAAAATCCTGAACAGAACTCTTTTAGGCTGTTTTGAAACACACTAATCTCACAACAATAAATTGGAACTTTCTCTAAGACTCCTATGAGCCTTTGCAATAGGGAGTATCATGTTAGGTGTGTATACATCCACTGCCCTGGATGCAACTCCTGTCTAAGAAAACTTTTGTTTTCTTTAGAAAACACAACTGAGAAATGCACAAGACCCCAGACCGCATTACATGCCCCAGTATTCTCAACTGAAAGCAAGGACTGAATACTCTTAAGCTTTTTATTAATCTTTTTTACGGCGTGGGGGAAGCTTGAACTGCATAATAAGTGGCAAAGCTGCATGGCAGGCAGGCACAGTACTTTACAAGGGATAAGCCCAAAGTGAAAAGAAATTGCTGTATTTTTAAATACCTGTGTATGTGAAAACAAGTCTCACTTTAAAATAAATTAGTGATCCAGACGTTATAGACAAATTCCCAGCTCCAACCTGTTCACTAGCATCCAATTCACAAATCAATGTTGATAAGCAACGCTATTAGCAGTACAGTCTAACTAAAGTGCTGTAAACTAAATAAAAGAAAAACAAGAACTAATCTGAAGGTAACAAGGCTTTCCTTTATCTTGGCTTAAATTTAATCAGCCATTTATCAAAACACTATTGTGAAATAAAACATCCAAGGACAGTTTTCTCTGTTAGCAAACCATTTTCAAGCAGCCTAACAGTAGAAGTACAAGGGTCACTGTACCCACACTTTGGACAGGCAATTTTTGCTCCATGTTGTGCTTCTCAGAAGATTTGTTACTGCCAAAATGTCATTTTGCTGTTACCTAAGATGTTAACCTGCTCTTCAGTGACATTTGTTATAGAGAGAAGTACATAAATATGGGTCTAGTAAACACATAAAAGATCTGACCCCAAATATTTGTCACCTTCAGGTGATGCGAGTGGACTGTTCAGTACTTTCCACAAAATCTCATGTTTCTGATCCTTTCCTAACAGACATAACATTACTTAGGCTCCCAAAACAGCTCCTCTGGCTATGTGTAGCTCAAAAAAAAAAAAAGTGTAAATCTTCAATTTGGGAAGGCAGAACATTCTTAGAGGAGGGCAGAACAAGCTCCTTTAGCAGCTCATCACAACTACAGGCTCTGCCTTCTCTGTAGTCCACTCTCACAACTCTTTTTTGCTGAAAGTACCAGAGTAGCTAGAAATAAAAGTATACATTCAAAGGAAGGAAAAAAAATAAAAAAGGGGGAGAGGAACACCATACCCCCCCTCCAAAAAAAAAAAAAAAAA
>VXBZ01002612.1:10594-41934 GCA_013399135.1 Heliornis fulica | reverse complement strand
CCGCGGGCTTAGAGTGGCTGCAGCTGCGCAGGGTGGGCTTTAAGATGGGGCCCCCGTATCAAGTTAATCTTCGCTTCTTTTGCAGTTACCTCGTGGTTTGCGTTGCGTTACTCTTCGCTCTGCTTACTTCTTCGCAATCCAAGTCGCTGCTTTCAGCCGTTGCTTCCCGGGTTGCGGGAGTTCTGTGAACAACTGGTGTGAAATGTGTCGCCTTTCTCCACTCCCCACCCCGCCCCAGACGCTTCCCCTCTCTGTGGGGGGGAAGGCTGCCCTGGGTGTCTGTCTGCGCACGAGGCGGGGGGGGCTGCCCGGCCCTCCGGGTGGGAGGCTGGGGCTGTCCTGCGCCAGACATACACAGCTCTGGCAGACCCTAAACAGGTTGAAGTTGAGCTCAGCTGCCCCTGAGAAGGTGTTGAAGAAAGTGTGAAAACACTGTTCCGTAGCTGTAGGAGAGAGAAGTGAGAAAACAAAGAAACAGCTCTGCAGATGTCCAGGTTGCTGCATAAGGAGTGGGAGCAGGTGTTCCAGAAATTATTACCCTGCAGAAGACCAAGGTGGAGCAGATACCCCCCACCTGTGGCCTGTGGAGGTCCACGGTGTGGCAGGTTTGCTGGCAGGACCTGTGATTCTGCAGGGGACCCACTGGAGCAGTCTGGTCCTGAAGGTCTGTACTCAGTTCCGTGCTGGAACGGCTCATGATGAACTGCAGCCTGTGGTAAGGACCCCGCAGGGAAGCAGGTAAACAATGTGAAGAGGAAAGAGGGGCAGAGATAATTGTATTTTGTGGAATCAGCCAATTAGGTAGGAATGAGCATGACTTGTTCTTGTAGGCATGGTATAGTGTGAAATGGTGTTATTCAAAATCTAATTTTGTTAGAGTTTCATACAGCCACTGCTCTGGAACTCAGCAGTTGATTGAGTTAGGATATTACAGTTTTACTCATCTAATACAGACGATGACAAACTTTAGCCAAACTATAGACAGGGATCTCATGGTGCTATTTCTTCTTACTTGTTCAGTCTCCCAGCTGACTGAAAGCACCATAACCCTGAGCCCCAGGGAGCGGTAAACTCCCCGCTTCTTTGAATTGCCTGCCTTAAATCTAGGAGGTGCTCAGGAACAGTGGATGGTGTAAGGAGTGCCCAGAGGTCAGAGCAGCTGACTAGCTTATTTTGTTGGGTAAATCATCTACATAACCCCTCTGTATAGATGAACAGATTAACCTCTGTTGTACATTTTGTAAGGTTTTGATGTTTTCTGTAGCTGTAAAGAGGAAAAATTGGTTTTGCTGCAGATTATCTCCTTGGCTGTTAGTGCTTTACTCTCTATATTGAGAAGTGATAGCATTTTGAAGACTTCCGGACTAGCATAAATTAGCATTCCTGACCTCAAGTAGTTTGCAATATGGACTGCTTTAGGAGTATTAGGAATAGAGATGTACTGCCTGTGATTTTATTGCATGCCGTTGTTTGAACAGATGAATTGCATTGAATTACATACGATAATTACAATTTGCAGTTTGGGCACTAGATGGAGCATTGTGCTGCATAAAACTGGGGTGGGGGGGGCGAAGGTGGAAGCGGGTTTTCGGTAGATACTGCACCACAAGTAATGAAAAACCTGAGAGGTTTCTGCACACATCGAGCCAAAGGGACACTGCTTTTTACGCACACAGGTTTTACTTAGACAATAGGTGCACTGGTGTGGTGGCATTCTTTTGGCTATATTGGCACGCTGTATGTATGAACTGGAAATAACAAAAAACTCTTCTAGAAGCAAGTAAAGGAACAAAGAACAGATAAAACTCGTGATTATTTTTAGATTCTTTAAGTATGCAAAATACTGTTTAATTTGTGCAAAAACAACTCCTTACACTTGTGTATTATTCCGGCACTGCATTAATCACTACAAAATACCCCCAAAAGTAATTAGATTTCCAAATTTTGCCTGTTTCATCTGAATGCAGCTCACCAGAAGAGCACATGTTGTTGATATTGTAGTCTTAATCCTATCGAAAGTGTTTTCCACCATCTGCTGCTGTAGATGGTGAGCAACTTTGGACCCTTTATTCAGAGGGAATAAAAGAATTGACTGACTTCCTTTTAATCTATTTCTTAATATTGCTAAAAGATTAGCTTGGATCATAAGACACATTTTCACGTACTCCATTTTCTTTCTAAATGGTTTTGGAGATTAGTAGAGCCCTATGCATTGGGTACAAAGATTTCTTGACAAATATGAGTGAAGGAGAACCAGATGTGTCTCTTGCCATGATCAGCAGCTAGATACTGAGTCCATGTTAAAACCTCTAGCACCTTGCACTGAACACTCCAAAAGCATGGCCTACTACAGATGATGCCTCCCCACAGCCTTAATGTTGTAGAAGTCCCCAGGGCTTTGAAGATAGACATTTTCCACGGTGACCAAATGGGCCTTGTAGCTGAGTCCTCATCCCCATTTCTCCCCTATCTCTCTCTCTCTCTGTACCCATCCTTTAACTGACAGTGTAGATATCATTGAGGGGTCTCAGCCCCAAGATGTTCACAAATGTTTATCTCCTACTGGTCAACTGCATGGTACAGCTCACCCTACTAATTACCCTGTTAGTAAAAGTGGTTGAAGCAAGCTACTTGTTTTGATGTGGTATAATTTTATGAGACCAAAACCCCCACTGATGAATTCTTCATAGCTGGCATAAAATGTTTCTGTTGATTCCTTTCATTTGCAGGAATATCAAGTAGTATTATCTCCATTCTAACTTGTATTCTCTTGTGTTCTTTTACTTTTCTGTAAGCCTACAGCAAGTGGTTTTTTCTTGCCATTGAATCCATTGTTTGTCAAGCTCAGAACTTGAAAAGCAGCTTTGCTGATATGACGTTGAGGAGCAACTGACTGTGTATGTAACACTGGATATATTATAAACCAAGCGCAGATGCGAATGCAAAAACTTTTATAGCTGTGGTCAACAACCACAGGAAGTCTTATATCCTTGTTTTGGCAAGAAATGTTAATTTTGTTAATGTTTGTTGCACATACCACTGAATTAAGTGGAAAATCCATGCTGGGTGCACAAGCAAAGCACTATGGAAGCTGACCATTTGCTTCCATCAGAGACTCGCGTTTTAACAAAGACAGAAGTCCTAGGTCATTCAGTTCTTGGTGGACTGCTGAGCTGGTATGTAACAACATGTTAACAGAACAAACTCATCAAGTGGAAATTAGTTACTTGTGTGCATCTACAGCTTTGAAAACAGATCCATGGAGAGATATTAGGGAGGTGCCAGCAAAAGGTTATGTTGTTGCTTTCTCAAGGAAATCACTCCATTTCACCTTAAATGATTCTCCGGGAAAGCTTAGTCTCCTTGAAGGGTGGGGGAAGAAAGAAAGAAAAAAACACACGGACTAAAATAAGAGGCAAAAAGACTGGCAAATATCTATATGTCACATTCTGTGGAAAACAGATGCATACCAGCATTACTGCTAAGTTCTGGGTAAATAGATTCTACAGATGAGCTGAACCTTTACTGAATAGATGGAAGACTTGAGATGCCTCCTAAGAAAACTGATTCAGTGCAGTTACTTCCTGAGTCAATGGCAATGTTAAGCTTTAGAACAGCCAAAAATTCCAAGAGGTTCTGCTCTTGGAATAATAAATCCAGGCAGCTCCCTTAATAAACACAATCTACACAGAAGATAAGATACTTTTAAACTGTGCCTCCTAAAATAGCCTCTCCTCTCAAACTGCCATATTCTAGATTTCTTAATCCAGTGTTGTTATAGAACCTTTTACTGTGTACAACAGCACATGTACATTCGTTACTCCTAGATAAGTAGCAGACTTTCAGAGTTTCTCAGATAGACCCACTGCCAGCTTCCATCCCAGCCACCCTAAAAATGCAAATGAAAGCCAAACATCACTGGTTCAGATTGACTATATCATGTGGTGAGAATTCCTTCCCAGTCTGCAGTTAAGAGCTATGTTAGTCAAGAACACATTAAGTATGGAATAGCCCACTAACTGAGAAGCAAGGTGGATAGATGGAGAACAGCCAGACAACCACATCACAACATAAACATTTTCCTTTAGGGGATTGTGCTTTAGCATTTGCTTTGCTTATCTTGAATGGGTGTAAGAAGTTCTCCCAGCTCCAAACAGCAGCAAAGACTGGTTTTCATTGATACTGTATTGTAAAGGGCCTCCTTCTCTTCTTTTACACAGTTTGTAGCATGAGTTTCTCTGTTCCAGTTTTGGGGTAAACTGTAGATTGCAGTGTTATAGGATATTGGAACTGCAAACTTAATCATACTGTCCTGTCTAGCCCAAGTCAAAAGACCATGCTTATAGCAGGCAGTACACCTTGCCACAGTGAAAATGGCAAAACAAACCTAATGACATCTTTGATCAAAGCCCTTTCTCCCAGAAAGTGCTGAGCTTTCCTTTCCCATTTCCCTAATAGTTTCTTGCATGATGGCACAGCAGATATTCCTTTGGGAGTGTCCATACCATTGAAATCGAGTTAAGCAGCCTATAACTGAGATAGCTTTTCAGTTGGGGAGACTCACCTGGGGAGTTCCAAGGATGAGATCATTTTTCTGTTGCTGAATTATCAAGATTCTTGAGATACAGAACCAGTTTTCTTGAAAGTAACAGCTAGTGTCATGTCATGTCCCAGAATCAATGCACTTCCCCGGGGTGGCTCAAAGCACTGCCTCAGTCCCTTTCATTTCTGCACCCCTTGAGCAAGCCTAGCAGATGAGAGAGGTACGGTTGCACATCTTGACTCTCCACAAAATAAAACTGAACCCCAAGCAAACAAAACAAAACAAACTCTGCAGTGTTTCAAGTCCAGTCAGTGAAGTGAACCAAAAGCACCAGCTAGGTGCTTCTGGAAAGATTGTCCTTTAATATCACAGGAACCCTTAATAGTAGTTATCAGCAGCCAGGGGACTTTTGCCTCAGGACCTGAGCCAAGCCCAGCTGCTGAAATAGATTTCTCAAATGCAAGGAGACAAAGCTCTGCTCAAGAAAGCCAAATAATTTTTCCAACACTATTCCATAATGAAGTAGGACTGGTGCATTGCCAGTTCCACACAAGAAGGGTTGTTGGTATATGGGCCCTACTTGGACTGATTTATTCCATCTACACCATCAGATTTTCTCTAGTTAAACCTCACACAAATTGAATGTAACAGTATTTTTTGTCCACCATTAGCTGTGGCCTGGCCAAAAGAAATTATGACAAATGAACTCTGAAAAACCTAACTCTAAATGCCCCACAACAGGTGTAGCAAATGAAGAGATCTAAATTGGCAAGTTTAAGGACCAACGGGGCTGATACTTCGAAAAGCTGCCAGCAGGAACTGAAGAATAAGTGGGTGAAACAATTTCCTTGGAACAACCTGGATTTATGAAAACCTTCAGAATTATGTCCACCAAGAAGATTCTTTACAGGACACAAAACATGTACTGACTGAAGAAAAAACAATGTATCTAGGAAGAATGACATGATGCACAAGGCTGACTTCTGTTTTGTTTCAGCTCATATTTATGTGCATTCATAAAAGTGTATTTAAAATCAAAATATTTAACAAAACCGAAGAGGAAATTAATTTGTCATGAAGTCAACAGGAAGAATGATTTTAAAATCCAGCATTAAGACTTAGAGTAGAAAGTGGAAGATCTTACATGTCATTCTAAAAGTAATTTATATCTAAATCACAGTAACCGTAGGAAGCTCCACCTTTGTCCTTCACCTACCACACCAAGACTTTCCCACAGGTGAGAACAACAAATAGCAAACAGGTTTTTGTTGCTTGGGAAAGTTTGGCAAGTAGCATACCTCCTTAATTCCATTATTCTTAATTGTTAAATTCTGCTGCTTTGCTTGATACTGTGTAATTAGGGGACATCCCAAAGCTATTAGCTGCCTTTTCTCAATTAGCTCCCAAGTAGAAAGAAATGGCGTATGAGATGTTTCTCCAGAAACTGGTGGAGTGATAGCAAGTAGAAATTCACAGATTGATAGAACATAGACTTCAGTTCCTGTATTTCCTAAACTTGCAAGAAGAAGTCTGTATTGATTCAGGAATATCCTACATGTAAATGCTAGCTTTACAACTGGAAACCAGATCTCCAAGTATTAAATATGAGTACTAAGAAAAGATGGGTCACTTCAGCAATTTGTAGTTTAAACATTAAAAAAAAATCTTAATTTGTGACACAGACCAAGCACTGCTACAGAAAGGAGATACTACACTGTTTACATAAGGGAAAAATAAATCATGTGGTAACCTAAAACATATACTACTATAGATATGAATGTCAAAGTTGCAATATAATTTCAGCTGCAGTATGCACCAACAGGTTAATACTTTAGTGTGGATTAATTTTTAGAACTTCTCTTTCAGAACAAGTGGGGTTTTTTTTTGACAAATTGGAAGTAACAGCTACATTACTTAGTCTTTCTGAATAGTAGCCGCAGTGTGCTTTTGGGTAGAAGCCATTTTTTTAAGATAGATATGAAACATTTCTCTCCCAAAATAAGTTTCCTTTATCTGCAAATCATAAAAACAAGATATTGTGGAACTTTTCTGCATAGTTATTATCTCCTTTGACAGTTGTTTTATCCAGAGCACAGATGTTTGCCACTTAACCATGAATGTTGGCTGACCTGCCCAAATCACAATGAAAAACAGTTGTAACAAGGTTTCTCTGCAATACTTATGCAAACAGGAATCTTCATTTCATGTTCATGCTCAAATATACCCTTTGAAATGCATTCAGAGGCACTGCCTTTTTTGGTTTTTAATGCTCAGAAATACAGGTACTGAAGCTAAGTGCTCACTGTACTGGTAAGGGTAGAGATTGTATCCAAAACATCATTAACAACTAAATCAAGATGTAGATTATTTTTTCAGATTTTAAATTACACTGCAAAAACCCCTGGTAAACTGGTAACATTCTTCTGGTGACTGAGGATACAGAGAAGGTGGAATTACTGGACACCACCTTTGCTTCAGTCTTTGCTGATAAGGCTGTCCCTCAGGAATTCCAGACTCTGGAGATGTGGGGAAAGTCTGGATAAAGGAAGACTTTACCTTGATCAAGGAGGATCATCTTAGAGAATATCTAGGCAAACTCAACACCCACTGATCCATGGGCCCCTGTGGGATGCACCCACAAGCGCTCAGGAAATTGGCAGATGTTACTGCTCTATTACTCTCCATAATATTTAAAACTTTGTAGATAACAGAAGTGCTTGAGGTCTGGAGAAAAGCCAGTGTCACTCCAGTCTTCAAAAAGGGCTAGAAGGAGGATCCAGGAAAGTACAGGCCATTCAGCCTCACCTCCATTCCTGGAAAGGTGGCAGAACAGCTCTGACATGACTGTGTGAATAAGAGGAGAACAATAGACCTTGACTTCAGCAAGGCTTTTGACACTGCTTCCCATAACATCCTCATAGGCAAGCTTAGGAAGTGTTGGTCAGCTGGAGCCAGTGAGGTTGGTTGAGAACTGGCTGAATGGCAGAGCCCAAAGGGTTGTCATAAGTGGCACAAAATTTATTTGACGCCTATAGCTACTGGTGTGCCACAGGGGTCAGTACTGTGTCTGGTCTTGTGGACAAGGAGACCGAGTGTACCCTTAGCAAGTCTGCTGATGATACAAAACTGTGACAAGTGGTGGACACACCAGAAGGCTGCACTGCCATTCAGTGAGATCTGTAGAGGCTGGAGAGTTGGGTAGTGACAACCAATGAAATTCAACAAGGTGAAATGTACAGAGGAATAATCTCAAGCAGGACAGGGGTTGGCCTATTGTAAAGCAGCTCTTTCTGGAAGTCTTGGTAGACAGAAAGTTACTCCTGAGCCATCAGTGTGCCCTTGTTGCCAAGACAATAGTATCCTGGGGTGTACTACAAAGAGTGTGGCCAGCAGGTCACTACTGTGACTTGGTGAGGCCAAGTACAGTGTCCATTTCTGGGCTGCCCAGTTCAAGAAAGACAGGGAACTATTGGAGACAGTCCAGTGGAGGACTACAGTGAGCTGGAGAATCTTTTATATGTGAAAAGGCTGAGAGAGCAGAGTCTGTTTAGCCTGGAAAAGACTTGAGCAGGGAGCATATTAATGCTTGTATCAAGAGGATGGAGCCAGACTCTTCTTGGTGATTCCCAGTGATAAAACAAGGGGCAATGAGCACAAACTGGAACACAGGAAGTTCCACCTGAACATGAGGAAAAACTTCACTTTGAGGGTAAGGAAGCACTGGGACAGGCTGCCCAGAGGGGTTGTGGAGTCTCCTCTGGAGATAATAAAAATCCACCTGGACATGTTCCTGTGCAAACTGGTCTAGGTGATTCTGTCTTGTGTGTGGGAGGATGGACTAGATGGTCTCCAGAGGTCCGCATCTGTGATTCCATCTGCTGTTCTCCTTAGACATATACACATTGTAATCTAATCTTGGGGCAAAAATGGTAGGGAAGGAATAGACCTGTCTGAAGAGTAGTTCCACTGCTTGGAAGGATGGGAAAAGCATGTAGGGTGTTGTGGTTTTTGCATGGCAAGGTTCTGGTGGAGGAGAAGGGTGCTGCAGCGGTGATTCCTGAAAGGAACTGCTAGAAGTTTCCTTTAAATACAACAGTAAATACTAGCAGGCTCAAGGACGGACCTGCCACTGAGGTAGTACCTCTGTGAATCATATTTAAGAGGAAGAAAAACCACAGTGTTCACTTTTTGCTACCGGAGAATGGAGCGAGGAGATGTAAGAAACTTTGTAGACACCAAGGTCAATGAAGAAGTTGGGGAGAGCAGGCGTTGAGAGAAGATTCCGTACAGCCCGTGGAGAAGACCATGGTGGAGCAGGTTGTCCCCGTGCAGCCCATGGAGGATGATGGTTAACAGATATCCCACCTGCAGCCCAGAGTGGGTGGAGACACAATGGACACTGTGACCTGGTGGGAAGCCCACTTCGGAGCAAGCTCCTGGCAGGACCTGCAGCCCATGGAGGGAGGGGCCAGAGCAGGTTTGCTGGAGGGACTTGAGACTCTGTGGGGAACCAGGTTGGAGCAATTTGGTCCTGAAGGTCAGCATCCTGTGGAAACTACCCACACTGGGTCAGTTGGTGAAGAGCTGAAGCCCCATGGGAAAGGACTCACCCTGGAGAAGTTCAAGGAGGACTGTCTACCGTGGGTGGGACTCCACGCTGGAGCAGGAGAAAAGTGTGAGGAATCCTGCCCACCCCCTGCTAAGAAAGAAAACAACTTGTGAGGAACTGATGGAAACTCCCATTCCCCATCTCCCCGTGTCACCTGGGGAGAGGAAGGGAGAAAAATTTTGAATAAAGTTAAGTCTGCAAAGAAAGGAGAGGTGGAGGAAGGCGTTTTAAGATTTGTGTTTATTACTCATTGTCCTACTTTGGTTTCAGAGAAAAAAAGAGAGGGAGGGAGAGAAGGAGGGGGGAGGGGTCTTAATTCCACNAAGGAGGACTGTCTACCGTGGGTGGGACTCCACGCTGGAGCAGGAGAAAAGTGTGAGGAATCCTGCCCACCCCCTGCTAAGAAAGAAAACAACTTGTGAGGAACTGATGGAAACTCCCATTCCCCATCTCCCCGTGTCACCTGGGGAGAGGAAGGGAGAAAAATTTTGAATAAAGTTAAGTCTGCAAAGAAAGGAGAGGTGGAGGAAGGCGTTTTAAGATTTGTGTTTATTACTCATTGTCCTACTTTGGTTTCAGAGAAAAAAAGAGAGGGAGGGAGAGAAGGAGGGGGGAGGGGTCTTAATTCCACGTTGAATCTGTTTTGCCCATGACGTTAATTGTGGAATTGTCTCTCCCTGTCCTTATCTCAACTCCAGAGCCTCTCAACATGTATTTTCTTCCCTGTCCAGCTATGAGCGGAATGATAAAGCAGCTTTGGTAGAAGTCTGGCCTCCAGCCAGGGTGAAACCACCACATAGGGCCAAGGGAAAACTATTTTAGCAATCACCAGGTGGTGAAAGTTCACCATAGATCAGCTAAACCAGTACAATGTGCAATTTACCTGCCCTCCTCTGTAACACTCTCATCTTTGACAATGACAGACTTACCAGTGGTGGATTCCTCTCTGCTAGACCATGAAAATAAGCTTGTTGCAGTTCTCTGAAGAATTAGATGCACAAGTCCAGTTTGCCTTTAAATGGCCTCATTATAGTTGTTATAACTACAATGGTCTGGAAAGCAACTGGAGTCAACTGCCATCAAAACCAGTTCGCTACTTTCTTGGAAGAATGCAATCTTTTCAGGGAAGAGATGCAAGAAAGCTATTTGACATCTCCTCATTCCTTTATTTCATAGGAATTTCCTTTATGGGTGGGGTTGAATCTTTTTTTAGAGGAGACATGATTAGGTATTTTCCTAGAGAAAACAACCCACACCAGTTGCTGAAAGCTTCCAGACTCCTGATAAATCTCTGCAGCTTCCAAATGGAGATAAATCTCGAAAGTGCCTAAAGACAAAAGCAAGGCTTGTAACTTACTCAGTTGCTGCTTTTTGCTTGTCTGTGCATACACACAAATGCATACAAACATAAGGAGTGGCCAGAAGTTCTAGAGAATTCCTTTCAAGGTGATGCACACAAAGCAGGCACAAGAACACACCTGTATCTTGTTTTCTTTGTATGTCTGAGATCAGAGTTGTTTGATGTGTACTGCAAAAGGCCTTTAAGGTCTGATTTACCACTTTTTGAACACCTCTACAAAGCTGTTACGTTAGTTTTAACTTGTACAACATTTGGGATCATATTGGGCACTACCTATTAACCAAAGCTAAAAGGATGTTACAAATATGAAACACCTAAGGTACTGAGATTCAAATGGCAACTGTGAAACCAATCCATGAAGATTGATTTTTAATATACTAACAATTTTTATGCTATTAAAACAGTGTAGCACCAGTTTTACAGCACAGGATAAGAGCATTACACTACTCATAATTAAACAGTACTACTGTAACCTTTTTAAGCCTCTTGGCTGTGTCAAGTTCCTACTAGAGAGTTGATGCTTTATTATAAGTGTATTACAAGAAAAAAATGCTATCATTTTATATCCAAGTTTTGATAATTAATGCCACTACTTATGTATGCTGCAGAAAACTAAATTAACTGTAAAATTACACAGCTTGAGTGCCATGTCATGTTAATTATAAAGGTAGGTCTTTGGAAACCCAGTACAATTGGGTTTTTTTTGTCCTTACAGGAGTGATTTTGTATCTGAAAATGAATGCCACACAAGAATTACTGTTACAGCATCTCAAAAGAATGTAATTGAATTGTGAGCTAAATATAACTTCTTGTTGTCATGTTTTTATGCTTATAACTAAATCTCTATGAGCAATTTTAACTTTTTTTCTGAAAAGTATATGGTCAGGGAATACAACTGTGTAAGAATTTACTCTGTTACCAAAGTATACATATTTTGACTACAGTATAGGTCATATACATGTAAGTAGGTGTTCATTAGCAATAGTATAAAGACCATTTAAGCAATTTTTGACCCAGCAAAAATTAAAAATCAAGTGGTCAAAATATTCTGGGTCATGGTTAAAGAAAATCTTACATGACTTAAGAGAGCACAGAAGACTATTGTGCCTGGTTCTAAACAAGGTACTGCCCTGTCCTCTTTTCAGTTATAAAATTTCATTTGTTATAAAATATGCTATTTTGGATAATCAGAGCATGATTTAGAAATAGGATTTGTAAAGAAAACAGTTTAAATTTCTAGAAGTTCCTTTCTGTTCTCCCCTCAGAGAGAACTGGCAAAGAAAACAAACTCTCAAGATGAGAAAAGAAATAGGTGAAGCAAATACCTGTTGCATTCTATATATGAGTTTTGATGGACTTAAGTAAAATGTATTTACCATTTAAGTAAAACAGGGAAGGGATCTTAAATTATATTCCTTCGGTTTTCAAGCTATCTACTTCTTGTCCAGTTCTGGTGTGCTGTCATTACATCAGCTCCTAGTTGTTCCAGTCCAGCTGGACATCCATCTTCTGTCTCTGGTAGAAGCTAGTGGCTTGTATAACACGAGTTGATATTGTGAACCCATATTTCTGGCACCTTTCTAGGAATATTCAGAACACAGTGACTAAATAAAGAAGAATGAAAGTTAATTTTCTCCCTTAAAAAAACTCAAAACACAAGTAATGAAGTAATGAAGCCATATATCAGAGGCTGTGATGCTTTTGTTGATGGCACAAGCCCCGTTTGCTCTTTATAATTTAAAATGCAACAAGGGGTAAAAAAAAAGGCATGAAAAGTTCAGAGTGCAAATATTCTTTGGTTTACTCATTAAAACAAAAGACACAGCAAACAGCAAAAACAATGGCAATTAAATAAACAGAAAATTCTTTATAAGTGTCCTAACAAAAAGTCTTCAGGTGTTTGAAATGTATTAACTTCATGCTTTTAAGTATATTACAGTGTCTAGAAAGTCACATTTTTTTTTTATCCCCAAGCGCATGGAAGGTGAATATTAGGGAGAAAAGGAAGAATGAAAGAAGGGGAGAAAAAGAGAAAAAAAAAAAACAGTCAACATGCCATTTTTTCATTAGTTAAACAGTATATAACGCGATAATAAAACTAATTTTTTTTTCTAGTTTCATTGTACACAAAGCAAATTGGCTTGTAATTTATTTTCTGATTAGTACGTTTTCTGAATTCACTTCGTCATACACATCAGCCTAGTGTATAAAATATAATGACTCACACCTTTCCAAAAATAACTATGACCTATTAGCAGTATTCTAAATATCTTAAGGAATTGCACAGGTACGTCACCTTATCACAGGCAAAGTCAAAATTACGTACCGCAAATGTTTTCCAGGGAACAGTTTTCCCTAGTTATGCTATTTTACTGTAGCTTATTCCTCAGATAATCCCCATATAATCAAAGGAAGCAAGCATCTGTGCGTGTCTATAAGTATCTATGTTTGGTAGCCTTGCAGACAGATATTTTCACCACTGAGCTGGAGGTGAACAAGCCCGTTAAGACTCTACGTGACAGCATCACTGATATTGAAAACTGAATGCTTCATAAGGACAAAAATTAGGAAACTGTTGTCCATGCAGAGAGCATAAAAGACTATAAATGAATAAAATATATATTTTACAAGTCAAAGAAATTATAGAGTGTACCATCACCATGATAGCCAGTTACTAACATTACCAGACTCTGATAGTTTACAAATAATTCTGTAAATGTATGAGGACTGTCTGACAGTGTATTATTTTGTTTTGCATATCTATCTNAAACAAAAACAAACCAAAAAAAGAGCAGTCTTTCTTCCAGATGTATTACAAATAGCAACAGATAACTCATAATAAAGAATCAGTTTAATAGAGATATTCTGGAAATATTTGTCATAATGTAAAAAAAAAACCTTTTTTGCATGCTCCCTTATTCCTTCATAAATCAACAGTGTTCCATCTACAAATAATGCATAGGCAGTCAACTTTAATACACTTACTTATATGTTCCCCTCATCTAGCATTTTGTTGACACCATCACAAAGTTTCTGCAAATGGAGTTTATAAGGTCCAAAGGGATTGTACAAGGCAGCCAAAAACTCACAATCAGAGAAGTGACCAAACACATTGTCGACTCGTCCATGCGACTTGGCGGTTAGGTGGCGCTGAATGATTTTATGAAGTAGCTCTCTACAGTCATTTAACAGTTTGGACAAAAAATTCCTGTCAAAGGTATAATCCACCTGATGGAAACTGACCACGGTCTTAGCCAGCTGATGAACTTTCTTCTTGAATTTCTCCATCAACGCTATTTCATCCTGATTAAATTGGTTGTTTCTGTAAAGAATTGCCAATTTGAGGACTATTTTTATGAGGTTTTTGATTATTTTCTCTGCTTCCTTTTTGTTTTGTGTATATTCCTTTGTCACTCTGTAGAGCTCGTCTAAAACATCACTGCTTGTATCATCAATCAAAGTAGTTGCTATTGACTTGGACACCATTTTTCCAAGGATCTTCTTCTGTGCCTGAATGGCCAGACTTTTGGAGTTGAAGACATCCGTAGCCACTGGTGGGGAGGAAAAGTATACAGTCAATAACAGTTCATAACAAGCATGCAATGGACACTAAGTTGAGGAATATTTCTGTGACCATTCATGTTAGTGCTACTAACCCCAAGTACTGCAAACTTATGTATGTAGTTGCAGAAAACAAAGCCATATCTTCAATCTCTAAATGTCCTCAGGTTTACATTCTTTTAGACTGTTTTACTTCTCAGAAAACACAAAATGAGATAGAACTTGCTAAAAATGTATTTGAAGTCTATATACAGATGATGTGATTTCAAATTGAGACAACAAACTTGTCGTATTTGGTCATGAGTTGTGAGTCCCATCCCATTCTAATATTCATAATGAAATCTGAAACCATGACTTTCCTCATGTCGTGACTATTACCACTGCTACTCATTTGGAGATAGTAATTCAGTGAAATATTTTAAAACTTTTTCCTGCATAACATTTCAAGTGATCAGTGAATTCAGATCCCATATTTATATACACAGATATATTAAAAACAAATGCAACAGAAACACAAAAATCCTTTTTCAGCAAAGAATACTAACATTCTATGGGTGCAATATGAAGATGCTTGTTTTCAGAAGGAAAGCAAGTACAGATTAACACTTTGATGTCCTATACTTAATGTAGATAGCAAAAAAAATACCAGTCTAGTGATTGCTGTACCACTTGCTAGTGTAAACTTACAAATAAATTGTTCTGTGACCAATAAAATAGATCCTAGAACAGATTTCTACCTCCAGAACTGTGCTTGCTTGCATTGGTAGACCTGATGACTTGTTTGTAATTTCTTCAAACACTTAAAACCTCTCATTCTTTCAGATACTTCTTTTCTGAAATGTCAATACCCATATTCTACTGCCAGTGACAACTGTTTAAGAACGTATTCCCCTTGCAGCGCCTTCTACACTAAGTGACATGTGAATTCCTGTTTCCAGGTTGAACAGTCTGGGGGATTGCTGCCTTTATGCAGCAGCTTTCCTGGAGTCTCAGGCTGAAGGAAAGCTTCATTTGTTTACATTTAATTCACATATGGAAGGTTTGCTTTGCAAATATGGGGACTGGAAACTCAGGCCCCCTTCCCCCTTTTAATCAAAACATGAATTCCGCAGATGCCAAACTGTAAGTCCCTGAATTTAGAAGAGATTTACTCTTAACAGTTTGCATTTGGGCAGCTGGGAGCATTCAGACACTGGGTGCCTCGGGTTCCAGCAAATAGAAGGCACTTTTCCTTCAGGACATGTAAGACACAAATCTGTACTTTTTCCACAATGGTACTTTTGAAAAACTTTGTTAACAAGCTCCTTTTCTGTCATTTCAGAAACTTTCAAGCAGGTTTCTTTCTTAAGACTTTCAGTGCATACCTGTATTTTGTTTTGAAGGCTGCAGTATTTGAGTGAATTTTTAAAAATCTTTACTCCACGAGGACACTCAAAAAACCAAAGAGCCTATTGTTCACTATCTAGGGCAAAGCACTCAAGATCACAAGACAGACACATTTCTCAACCACAAAGACATAGGAAGACATTAAAGATACTAAGCAATCTGAACAGAAAATATTTTACTCTCTTTTTGAGTTTTCATAGTTAAAAACTGCAACTGTTACTATACAAATAAAACCAAAGCATTTCAAAGGGTGGTCAAATACTAAAACTCAACAGCCAATTATTTACAAAGCTCTACAGATGAATGACAGTTTTCTTCTTCCCTGAACAGGGATAGAAGTACTTTTATTTCTTAAAGCCTTCCAATTTACTAATCACTGATGAAGTCTTCTTTCTGACACCGCACAAAGATATATATGTATCTCCTTATTAATAGCAGTCACTCTTTATTCCATAAATTTGCAGAGAACCCTGCACATCCACTATGCAACATATATATGTATTTTAAAATGTTCTTTCCCAGGATGTTGTAGGTGGAGTGCTCTGCTGTATTCAACAGATATCTGTACACGGTCACACCAACACTCAGGCACAGTTCCAACATAATATCCACTTCAAGAAACTGGAAACATGACAGTTTTCTAACAGTTTTGCAGTTTTAACTGCATTTCTCCAAGGACTGTCCAAGTTTGGGGACTTACCAGCACAGTCTATTTCCTATCTACTTTGGAATATACCAGAGGTCAGCTTCATTTTCCCTCTCCCATTACACAGGTTCTGAATTAATTGCTAGAAACGTACATTGCATACTTCAGCATTTCAGCCAACCCAAAAAGGAACATCAGACTGTTTGTATTTTATAATTAGAATTTTTCCTCTTTACCGAAGTTAGAAAGACCTAAAATGCATTTCACAGTCAAATGCTTTAACAAAACTGAGTGCAAGCTGTAAGATTATAGAGCTCTTCAGACCGAACATACACACTTCCTTAGGAAAAAGTAAAACTACTACTTACTTGTTCATCAGATGGAATTGAAAATGCTAATATTGACAGCGGAAAAGCAAGACAAAATACCCGAAGGTAAAGACTGGCCCGAGGCTTATTCACTCCACTAAATCCAGCGCACACTTTATCATGTGCTTTGAAACTCTGTCAGAAGCTATCAGGGAGCGAACATGGGTTTTTCCCTCTCACCATAGCAGCAGCAGCATTTCTCAGCTACCTTTCTCTCCTGCCTTGCAGAGCTTCATTTTGCTCTGGCACCTCAGAATGCAAAAACACATCGCAATGGTTTCACTTCCTTGAATAGAGAGCTGAAAGGAAATTGCACTGCTGAGCAAGCACTGCAACCCCAATAGCCGTTACTGCTAACTGTCAACTGGAACAACTAGCAGAAAGGGAGGGAGAAGAAAGGTCCTGTGACTCACAAGGGCAGGGGACATGTCAGGAAGAGGTTAAAACATTAACCTGGTATCTACAAATGCAGATACTCGGTGTATCACAGGAGCCTGGTTCACGGGTCACAGAGTGGGGGGAGGGGAGGCAGCTGCCAGACGTATGTGTCAACAGCCCCCATTCCCAACGAGAGGACAGCGAGCTCCCCCTTTCAATCCTCCAACTGCCATTTCAGCCCTAAAAATAAGCCTGTAGCTCCACATTCATTCAACTACTTAAAGTAACCTCATTTTCTTAGGGCTGATCGTATGTAGTCAAGTCACCTTGTAAGAGCGATCGCAGCAGCTGGCCAGGATGTACAAACCTCCAACCACACCTACAGCCTTGGCAGGCCCAATCCTTGCACTTTAAACTGAAACAATGCCCTTCCGTGGTGACCAGCAGGAGACGCAGAATTCGGGCAAGTAATCACACTAATTTTAAACATCTCACAGGTAGTTCTTCCCTCGCGAGTGGCCCTTCTTTATTTTCAGTTTTAGACTTCACATTTAAGAAGCATACCATCAAAAAATATAACCCCTTTGAAATCAACAGGATATCGTTTTACGTACAATCTATACAAATAAACAAGACTGCTCAGCAGAGCTGCCTTTCCACAGAGGAGGGAGGTGCAAGGGGAAAGGCTCTCAGAAGAAATCCTGCCTCCAGTGCTCCAAAACTGACAGGACCTTAGGAATAACAGGCACATCCACAAAGTCTTGCAATTTATGATTTAGATAAGTAAGTAAGTTGCAAGTTGGGAGCTTATTTATTGTGAAACTTGATCATTTTTGCAACCAAAAGTGTATTTAGCACTAGTATTTTGTGCGTTAAATTCAACAAATATTGGACATGTTGCGTTCTAGATGCGTTTTCCCCAAAACATTTTACATTACAGATGTTTTCCTTGGACCTGTGGTAGAAGTATAAACTTTCAGTGAAAATGTAGAATTGTAGGTTAATAACCTCGAGAGAGACCAGTATAAAACTACATGGCAGCTACTACTTACAGTGCAATGCTGACTTTTCCTTGACATAGAAACCACTACACCTCCCTCCATATTGTGGCAAATGCCTATTACCAAATACCCTATTTCTAAACTCCATTTAAACTCAAAAAGAAAAAAAAAAAAGAAAATCTTTAAAAAAAAAACCAAAAAACCAACAACCCAACAGTTGAATCAGAATCTTTCACTGCCTTAAATCAAGGTAGAATGTTTTTTCGACAAGATAAATCAACAGTAGATTCAACATCACTTGCAGTTGAGTGTATTTAAAATCATGTAAACTGACATTGAGCGCTTGAATCACTATTTTTCAATTGCTTGTAATAAAGGACCCGCAAAAAAACCCCATCCATAACAACTTCAGTGAGCCACATTAAATTCCACAGGCAAGCCCAGAGTTAAGCTTTCTCACACGAGTTGCATTTCTAGCATACATATCAGTATTTTGACACAACAATCCCAGCGGAAAAGAAAATGTGACTCTGACGCCATTAATCACAACACTGCTGCACAAGACCCAGTTCCCACTGTAGCAATCGGCACACTGTGTACTGCACTGGTACCTGGTGAGCGTGAGGTCCGAAGCTGACGGGAGGGTTTTGGGCAAGGCACAAAGAACACTTAGAGGGATTAGGAAGAAAGAGACAGCACTGACTGGGTGCGTCTAAAAAAGTGTATGAGAGCTTTCAAAACTGAGGCAACTAATTTCCTGCCAAGCATCCTGTGTAGACGAATGTGTTTGTCTCTCTACAGACTATATGAGAGCTACAGCTAAAGCCTGTGCACGCCGTACTAACTGAGCATTCAGTCTAACTCACGGAGTGTAAGAGCACCAATTCCCTGGAGGGAGGCAACCTGAAATCAAACGGGATTGACAGTGATATGCTCTCTGAGTGTGTGTGAGCATGAGTCATGCACCTCTGTAATCATGAGACCACCTAGATATCAAGGGATTACAAAAATTACTGAATTTTTAGTTTTTCTTGTGCCATCTGCTTTTGGATCTTTACAGGTCTACTCTTGTTTTCAGGAATGATAAAGGCCAGAAAAATTAAGAAAATAACACACTGAGGCCTATAAATATATGACTTCATCTATAAACACATGAGTTCAGTAAGGTAAAGCTCCAGTGGTGTTAAACTGCAAGAGCTAGCATCAGTGAACGAACAAGTCCTGAGGTACAGAGCAGGCTGAAACAGAGTCATAAACCTGTTTCTAGGACTGTTTTCACAATGTACTTATTACCTGACAATATGATTAAAAAACGAGTGGTAGGACACAGACCATGAATTCTTCAGATATAACTACAGTAAACTGACTTTTCTAGCTACCACCATGATTTATAGCTTCTTAATAACCATCTGAGTCACAGTTTCAACAAATGCTTTTTGGTAGTGTGGGGTTTTGGGTTTGTTTTTTTTTTTCCTTAAACAGAAGAGTCAGTGTTTTGATTCTTATCTAAGTGCTTCATAGTTTCCTGTGTAAAAAGGTGTGTTAAATTTAAACTTTTTAAAAGCACGGATAACGGCCTTGCAATGTGGAAATCATTCAAAAAATGCAGCAGTCACCAGAGATGGACACTTCAGCATATTGGCTGGTCTCTGCATTCACAAGCATTTGTTCACATGCTGTCTTTTCAAAAGCTGATGAGAACTGAACCTTCTACCAGACACTCAAGACCAGGCAGCTCTCTGACAGCTTCCACTCTTGAACCCCAGACACCGTGGACTGCAATGTCTAAGCTGCCTGGTGGCAGGGAAGGGAAGAGGACAGGGCACCCACAGAGTTTTTCTGCAAAAAAAACTGGAACAGGGCAGACATCATCAGGCAGTGGAAAACCCAGAGGGCAAATAGCTAAATGCAGAAGGAGGAAAAAAAACCCCAACAAACAAGGGCCCTATACAGGACTCACTTCTTCCATATACATCTCCACTTTTTTTGATTCAAATACACAAGGTCCTTATTTTAAGAACAAATATTTTATTTGGCAACTTGATTTTAAAAAGGGAGATTTATATAAGAAAATCAATTTTAACTAGAAAGCAGTTTAAAATTTTCAATGCATACAAAGCATTCGTTCATAAAGGTAAGCAACCTTTGCCTACAGTTCTTTTAATAGGTTCAGTAAATTGTACTAAATTCTCGCTCACAATAATCTTTACAAACTGAGTATACTATGAGAAAGTTAATCCCTCAAGCAGCATATACTGATTTCAACGCTGGGAAAACCTTAAAAAAACCAACCCAAATCTGAAGCCAAGTCTGATGCACTGCAAATACTGCACAAGCAAGCTTACTAGATTTGGAAGTCACTCTGAAACAACAGTTAGTTAATTTTGGAAAAGAATCTGGCTAATTAAGCATTTTCTGAAATACACAGCATGCCTAATGCATACTCATACTGAAAGTGAGTGTACATTCAGCACCAGGAACAACGGAACTATAAAAGAAAATCTTGCAAACACTATTTGGAACACCTTTTTAACTCATTAATGGGCTTATGCTTCCACTGTTTGCCATTTAATTCAAGCCCTAGTGTATTAAAACATTTAAAATTTGGCCACCAACAAAAAATTACCCACTTTCTAGATCCAAAACCAAACCATGAAAAAACAGAAAACAAAATAGTTTTTTTTGTTATCAAGAGGTGAGAAGAATTGCCAAAAACATGTACCTGGAGGTTAATTCTGGGTAGTGTGGCAAGTAAAGATGCTATTTCCAACCAGAATATAAGTGCAGAGTTTTGCAGTCCCATGAGAGTAGTCTGAGCCAACAAGTTATTCTGGTTTTACATGCCTGTGCTTCCCACAGCCACCCTCTGCATCACATGATAGATACACTGTAGATGATTTAGAAAATTTAAAAAGCCTTCTTAAAAGCCCTTCTTCCCAGAGCCACTGCATGTATTTAAACTAACAGCACAGCTTTAGTAAGAAAAAAAAAAAAAACTAACTTCTGATGGCTTCTCTTGGAGAAGCATATTTTATAATACCCTGGATATTAAACAGAGAAAATGACAGTACAGAGAGTAGGGTCACGAACTTAATTTGGTATTTCACTCCTTTGCCACCATTTGTTATCCTTGCTGGAATGTAACAACAGATGTTGCAATATTAAACACACAGTCTGTGTATTTCAGCTGTTGGCCATTTCAGGACTACTTCAAGTGTCTCTATCTACCAGGTGTCTGTGCACATTCAACAGCAATACTGCACATATCTTTTCATAGGAAATAAAGCATATCTTAGGTCATTCCTTCCCATCAGGCATTTATGCAAAGCAGGTACTGCATTTTTTTCTCCAGCCTCAGAAACAAGTATCAAACCACAGCAAGGCAACAGTGCCAAGCTCTCTGCCTAATTCAAGTGCCTCTTCCAATAAAACAATCTGGCCATTATGACCTAATGTTTTACCAAAAGTTAAAGTTTAAAAACGGGCACCTAGATGGTGCAAAAAGGAATGTCTTTTCATGAAAAACCCAAACCCTTAGCCAGGTACAGGACCTAGAATAATACAGAAGAGCTTCTGACTTGAATGCAGAAGGAAAAACACTGAGGCCAGCAGCCCTAGGGAACTTCAAATGCAGCAGAGAGACTTAAATTTGACATGGGGCTGGTTAAAAGTAAGTTAAAGATACATGGGGCAAAAATACAATGAACTAGAAGGTTAAGACTAGATGGCAATCTCTCATGAGAGGAACAGGGAACAATTACAAGGAGAAGGTAGCAGCCTGGCTGTCAACATGCAAAGGGCAGACATTTTGAACAGCATGTCGGGAAAGCCACAGCAGAGCCTTCACAGCGTTCAGATGACACAAATGTCTGTGACCGATCTTACAGTGGCTCTGAAAGTAGTTAATAATGCTTTTCCTGTATTTCTAGTTTTGGTTCTCTGCTCTTCTCAATGTCACTTGTGTCTTGCAGACAAGAGTTGCTCACCTCTCTTTCAGGGTAATGTTGAGAAGGTTTGGATTGCTAGTTTGCACTTAATTTATATGTATTAGTTTTTTATCTTCCTTATCTTCTTTATCTGCTTGCCTGTGTAACTAAAGGACATGTTCTCCCTCCCTTCCACCCCACCCTCCAGCCTCCCCAAAAAATTTGGTTTCTATCTTTTCCTTTCTGAACAAACTTCTGAGGCACTGAAGACTGCCACAGCTCCAAGCCACATACAGAAAAATAACAGTAGCGATTTGCAGGGCATTTAATTCTCCGGTGTCTGGTCAGTATATTATTTTTTCAGTATCAACACTGAAATGAAGATTATAAGAAACAAGAAAATATGCCATCTAAGATTTTTACTTATCAAATACTGGCTGTTCTTTATGCCTGAGACACTAATCTGTCTTGCTTTTTTTTATTATTATTATCTATTTTCCTGTTTTACAGCACAAAGGATCAGTTTTCTGGCATTAATTGCACAGCCTGTACAGAGAATATATGCTTGTCTATTCTTCCACACCTGTAGTTCATAGTACCTATGATTATGGAGGACTTGGTGGCCATAGTGGTCTTTCCCATAGCTACTGTTAATGTGCATTTCCTTTACTCTCCTCTTCCACAAGGAGCAAAATAAACCAACCTCATAGTTTGAATTTTGTCTCCCAACATTTATTAGCAACAGCTTGTTCTCCCTATATCCATACCACACTACCAGGACTGCAGTTCAGTCTTCCAGCCATGATACCAGTAGTTGAGGGCATTTACTCTCCTTCATTCCCTTACTCCCTTGATGTCATTTCAGAGCAGGCTCCCCAAGACCTAAATGCAGTGTCTATCTTCTGCAGGCACTGCTTTGACTTCTGCTTGTTTCAACTAGCTTTGCTTCATTACTGGCATCTCCAATACAAAAACGATTAAAAATGCTAAAATAGTATGCAAACTATTTTTATACATAATACTTACTGGGACACTCCCCCCTAAAATCTTTTAAATCTTTCACTTAATAGCACTTGTCAAACATAAATTCAGATCATTAAAACACAGATCCACCTCCCCACTTAAGAGTTTGTTTCTGCTTTCATTAATGTAATTAAATCCTAGTTGAATATAAATCATAAAAAAAAAAAATTGGTCTTTAGTATTATTAACTTGGTCTTCTATAATGTTCACTTTTCTGGTACATCTTGTTGGTGCCACAGTCATTTCATTCCAGGAAGCGGTAATATTTGGGTACAAAACTTTGATCGCTAGCAAAGAACTAGCAATCATTTTTATTTTTCCATGTTGCAAATGTATTTACTGACTAAAACTGGACAGTTGCCTTTCGGCCTCAACTATTCTGAAATTCTATAAAACCTGCTCCTATTCTGTAGCTCACTCCTTGGGGGCAAGCATCAGAGATTGAGTGCGCTGTTTTTTACAGCTGTTGACTACTGTAGGATTTACATGTCCAAATTCTTTACTTTGCATTGGTATCTAATGGTATTTTTAAGTAGGTGATTACCATCACTGATCACCTTTGAAGAGATGCCCACAACCAGGAAAGGTTTTTTGTAGCTCGAGATTTTCAGGATTATTACCATCAAATATGAAGGAGGGAATGCAGATTTGATCATGGAGAAAGGCCTCAAGTGGTGAAAATAAACTCCATCAATCTAAATTTCAAACTAGTTATACATTTTTGCACTGAAATAAAAGTGTCAACAGTTTGTGTTTACCGCACTATGATACCACTGTCCTCTTCTCCCATACTGTACTATGTAACCAGCCACATCAAACTGATCAACGTCAAAATCCACCATGACTTAAATCTCTTTCAATGGATTATAATACCAACGGTTTGTTGTGAAGAGAGGTTTACTTAACACACATCCAGGGACAGCGATATCTTGCATCACAAACTTCCAAATCCCTTTTTTCTACCACAGAGGACATGGCTGTGAGCTTGATGAAGCCATCTGACTACAGATGTAGACACCTGAGCCGACTTTTTTCTTATCCCTCCATGAAGTATCCACTATTTCTGTTCACAGCTGCTCAAACTGATGATTCTTTGTTTAAAGTTACTAGATTCTGACATAATGTCTAAGTCATGATTTCTCTGTGAATATTTAAAAAAAAATTTTTTAAGTGAACAGAAACAATTTGTTTTCTCTTTTGCAAGTAGGGAAAATAGGCCTTGGAATCAGTAGCTGAAATAACTCACCAGTGTCATTTACTTGCTTTTGCTAGTATTAAACCAAAATGTTCTTCTTTCTATAAATAAAACCATCCTTGTAGAATGGTTTGGTAAAGAATCACATCATAATAGAATGTACTGAGTTGTAAGGGACCCAGAATGATCATAAAGTCCAACTCCGCAGTGAAAGCAAAAGCAGATCTTATGAAAGCTTTCAAACAATGGAATTTCTGCATTTTTTAAAGTCTTAATTTCCTACACACCTCGATAATGTTAATTAGGTGGAAGCTTGCCTGTGCACGCACTGATTCCATGCTTTATTAATTCCTGTATGAAGTGAAATGTGCGCACTTTGGGATCAAGGCTTAAGTCACAGGTCAGCCACCAATGCCTCACATAAATCTGCAAGTACCAGCCTTCACAGGTACATAAAATAAATCTCAGAATATGTCCCTGGATTTCAAATTATAAACCTCTCAAGGATAAATGCTCCCAAATAAATTATAACTGCCACTTTACAGCAATTTTTGTTGTTACTGTAGACTCTCAGCAGGAACAAGACTCTGCTGGCACCCCAACCCTTCTGTTTTGCCTGTCAAACTGACTGCAAACAGACTCCCTGATCTTTCATTACTAATCTGTATAGTTACACATATCAATACTGAGCTCAGCAAAAGGTAGGTAAAAATAAATTAATTTATACAGTGTGTATTCAATCCTCTGCATTGCTTCTGCTGAAACAGATCTGTGTGGCAGCCTGAATCTGCCATGTCATGCAGAGCCAGGGGCTCTCTGCTTTCTCATTGCTAGCCCTCAAATACTGGAAATTGACTAGTTAACTGATTTGTGAAACAGAACTGTGACCGGGAATTGTGACGAAACTGAATCAAACCACAGCCCAAACAGGGAATCTTATGAAGAAAAACAAAATTTAAAACGAATGTAGAATGAAACTTTCAAAGGACAGGTTTCCCAGTTTCTTTCCTCCTCACTTAAAACTGTGCCCAAATGACAGCACGTTTAAGGCTTCTGCCTTTGCTGACATTATGGGTAAAGTTATGGGTAAAGGAACCAAGTTGCTGGCAGTTCATTTGCATTGCTAATGTGTATCCTGTTCACTAGCCATGATGGAGATGCATCCACAAAATTAAAAACGCACACCTAACACTGAAAAACACAAGTCGGCAAACCTACTGATGCAGAGAAGACATGAAAATCTGTAACTTCCAGATTTCCCAAAGTGCAAAAAATGTTATTGTCAATTTGTGTAAGACTAACATTCAGCCATTTATTAGTGCAGAAACATTCAGTCCAAGCACACAACTTTCTTACAAAGTCATATACAGCAACTGTTACCCCTAATGGTACAAAGATCCACAGGATCTATGAATTATCTACTGAATAACCAAAGAAAAAAAATAACCCTTAAAAATGAAAAAAAAAAAAAATTTTGGCCTTAAAGCCATTATGAAACAGATATTATTTTTAGCATACTACTTCTTCTACTGTGATGTACAGAAAAACAGAAGTTGTTTCATAAAGTACCATAAAAATCAGTCACTCTTTGACACCTCTTTATAAAATTATTTCCTTTTACCACATTTTTAAGTCCAATCATGACAAAAATATACCCTTACCAACCCCACAACAGTGCAGCAGGAAACAACGCCTGCAATATAAATTTTATTTGCTTTTTTTATTACCCAAATACATTTATTGAGACTACACATGTCTGAGATGAGTGCAGGAGGGGAAACAATTTGCTTCTCAAAAAGGAGTATTAAAGAACACTTATGAAACTGTCATATTTTCAGAAGATTCTATCAAATAATAAATCGCTACTGAGAAAGGAATGAGGTATGGTTTTGAGTAAGCATTGCAAGCTAGAATTAGTATTAGAGTATAACATTTTCGTTATGTTATCCCTGGCACATGTATCACAAAACACTCGTAGTTGTTAGCAATCCATTTACCCTGTTGCCGTACTTGGAAATAATACTGATAAAGAGTACAGCCTTCCTGAATGTAGGTGCAAGGCCCTTCCTGTACCCAGATACTTATTTTGGTTCTGCAGACATTCACTGACTTTTGCTCCATCGTTTCTAACCATGGTCTCATTTATGACAACTGAGAGTTTGCCAATTCTTCAAAGAAAACAACCAGAGGGTATAAAAGTATTGTAATACAGCAAACGCTGCATCAGTAGATAGATGGAAGGAAGATACGGAAACTATGTGTCCACTAAAACAACCAATTCTGTAAGATGGAAAAAACTGGCAGAATGAAAACAAACTATCTTCCCCTATGTGGAGTACTGGGTTCAAGTGCTGGGCTCCCCAATGTCTCTTAAAAAAGGAGCTGACAAACTTAACCGAGTCCAGCAGACAGTCACCAAGGTGGTAGGGAGCCGGAGGCCAGTCTGAATGCACCGTGAGTGCTAACTCTGAAAACTAATCATGAACCTAACCAATACATCAGACTTGTTACTGAGCAGTTACAGAGGCTCACACAGCTGAAGAGCAAGGGACAAGAGACCCAAGCAGTATCAAAGGGAATTCTGATCACAGATAGCCACCTTCATACCAAGGGTGGCAAATATTGGTGCATGTTGTTAGCAAAGTTGAAAACTGAAAACAGTATCAACCTAACTAGAAAAAGCAACCTCACCTATCTTTGAATTTGGATGCAGGTGCAAGGCTGGTTCAGCCTGATGTGGAAAGGTGTGCTCAGTGACCTCTGCAACTTCCCTGCAGCCTCAAGTAATGTACAATTCTCTCTGACCAGATAGCTCAAGGGACTGTATTTTATTTGACACACGAGTCTTGCAGTTTGCTATGGATTAAAAGATCTGATTGCATAAGCACAGTTATATCAAAGGAATTTTATCAAAGGAATTTTGTCAAAGCAATCTAGCATTCAACCCAACAATCACAGCTAAATGATTAACCTGTTAAGAGTTTCAGCGATTCTCTGAAGTAGCCTATCAGCTACAGCTAGTGCTTATCCCACAGCCTCTGTTCAAACTACCACCTAGTTTTCTCATCTACTCCTACTGCATATGAGATTGCGAAGTACGTGGATTATGAAGTGTTCTGCACAAGACATCTACTCCATATGGACTTTCAAAAGCAGTATGTAACAAAAAAAAAAACCTGGTTGAACCCATTCAATTCTGAGTCTGTAGAAGCAGTAATGAGTGACCACCTAATCCATTCACGGGTTATCTTAAAGGTTACCCTGAATATAAACCCAACCATTCTTTTGACTTTTCAGGGTGGAGATGCAGAGCTGGTTATAGTCTATTTAACAGCCTTAAATTGATGCTCTTACCTTAAGTGCCCACATCTAGACTGAGCTGCAGCAGTTGTACTGCTATCCTCAAAGCCCTTTATCCACCTCCTGTATCTTCCTTCATTAAATGTACAATCCTGCAGACTTCAGTAAAAATATCTAGCAGTTCTGACTCGATGGTGTACTGTGGTCTTTTCTTCCTCCAAATTTCCCACTGCGCTTTCCTCATTAGGGTGTTAGCTTCTTGCTTTTCCTTCCACCCCTACTTTTTGTGCCTCTGGCCATACTTTCCCCATGCATATGTGATATAGTATTACAGTGCCCAGTTAGTAATAATTCTTTCTATTTTAAAAATCTTTTTAATTCTTTGCCATAAGATTACTTCCTTTTTTCCCCCTTCTTTCCTGTACTAAAATGATATATTTTGCCTTTAGCTAGCCCTATTTATCTTGAAGTCTAATAATTTATAGAAAAGGTTACATGAAATGCCAGATTGTTAAGTATTGCTCTGATTTATATAGCTGCATACATGGTATGTATGACCCCAGTAATCTTTTAATTCCTTTAATCAGCAGTAAGCAAGTTATCTGTGAAATAAAAAAAAAAATCTCAAATTGACTAGTATAGGTCTGGAATGCATCCAGTGGGGTCAGATGATTCTTCCTGCTCCTGAACTGAACTACTTTCAAACTACTTTCGACAAAAAGCCCCTTAATGTTTTATGGAGATTGTTGTTTTGACAACAGACAGTAAGCAAAGAGCAGGTGAAACAAAGGAAGACCGCATATTGTAGTCTAAAAGGTGAGAGAAGAAGGTGAGTCAAATATGTGGGGGTAAGTACCAACTGTCTGTGCTCCTTGCTGGTGGCTTCACATAGAGAAATGACCTCCACAAAAGAGGAATAGTTGTGACAGCTACCACAATTCACACACACCCATTCAGGTCTGTATCCAAAAGTGGACACAAAGACATCCCATTTCTGTTAAATCTTACAGTTTTCATGCAGTTTTTTCCTAATCATGCTTAAAACCAGTCTGTGGCTTCAAAAGTTGATATGAAATGGGGATGTCATCACCTGGTAGATGTTGCACTTAAGTATGGATAATGCACTGCTTGCACAGACTGGATGTCTGTGCTCACTGCCATAAAAGCATAAAAGGTTCTAACAAATGTTGGTTTTGGAGGTAGTGGGATGGAGAATCACACATTACAGACTGACATCGATGTTTTGGATGGAGTAAGTGGTCTGTAGGAGCATAAGAGCAGACAATTTGTTATCTAAATGAACACAATTCTGTCCTGGAAAACTGACACAATGAGAGGTGACTGCAAAATGTCAAAGCAAATCCATGACTACTTATAGGAGGGAGTACTGACTTCTTAGAACAGTGAGTGCTCTGTGATTTTATAACCCCTATGTCTCTGTCGAGTTCTAGAAGAAAGATCAGGTGAGCTCATGCTCAGTAATCTCATTCGGATTAAAAAATGCTAATTGTGTCTAAAAAAGCTCCAAGCACTTGCAGGAATGCAGAGATGTCTTTCTTCCATGAGATGTGGTACTTAAAACTAAGTAAGACAAAGGGTGTGATGTAGGCTGTCCCTGCTTCTGACTTTGTAGTACAATATCTGTTGTTTCACTGGCTGTGTGTTACTTCACTCTAGTATCTACTATTATTTTACTTCTCCTTTGATATATTAGATTTATCTCCTGTTGTTTTTCTAAATATATAATGTAAAACCCACAGAATGAAGCTGAAGTTTTCTGAAACTTTACATAAATTACTATTTTCTTCTACTTAAGAAATACTAAGCAAGGAATAAATTAACAATGCAGTAGTTTAAAGCAGTATTGGCATGTATTAAAAAAGGTATGTTCATTATACCTATTTTTAATATGACGGAATTAAAAACATTTTCTTCAGATTACAGGAAGGAAATAAGTCAAATAACATCCTGAAGCTATCTGTTACCTTCATTGGTACATGACATGACACCATCCGACACCAGATTGCAATTATGCTATGCTATTAAATGCTACAGTCATTTTCTTGACTTTAACATGCTCTCGGTGTCTCAGATGGCAAAAGTAACTACAAGAAAATGCCAGGGTTATTTATATCATGACAGCTGTTGGGATCTGTAAATGCCATACACACACCAATACACGCACATGTGCACATACACATATTTACCATGGCATTGTGGTATACAGATGAATACAAAGATTGTCTGTTACTGAGCAGCATCATGGGAGAAAAAAGAACTGTTTCATGTTGCCATTCTAATATGGACCACGCAGAGATCAAAGGCAGAAGCTGAAAAGCCCAGATACACTGCTGCATACACTATATCCAGCAATTAGTACAAAACGCAGGGAAGTAATGACTGTCTTAGAGTGATACCTTTTTACTCCCAATTCCTGCTAGAAAATAATATTTGACTTTAGGTTAAGTTTTTACTTGACTCTACCTTTATTAGATTATAAAAAAGAAAAAACTCGTGAGTTTGTATTCAAAATAAATTATTTTGGATTTCACGGTAACAATGCATATTTATTTTTTAAAGTAGTGAAACCTATAACATTTGATTTCATTACACAGACTTTAAAAAATAATACATGTTAACCCATCAAATCAACTTTTATAAACATCCTAATGTTCTCCAAATACTAATATTCGCTTGTATAAAGTTCCTGGAGGTGAAGATTTGCTCACTTCAGCACCAAAACATACACAATGTTTGATGCTATCGCTGTACCCTTGAACTTCCCTTTCATTCATGAACTTCCAACACATGGTCTGAGAGTCACATCTGGTAGCTGTCAATTAATTTAAGATCTCCTCATATATCCCTTCACTAGCTCCTGCCAATGAAGCTTTCTGAGCCACTGGAGCATCTCTGCCTAAAGGAAAATAGAGAACTCTGCCTTTGCTTAGAAGCTCTTGGCCTTGACATGTACAGAATTTGGTAAAATAACTGTATTATAATTGTCCAAATTAATCCTCTGTCCCTTCCATAAGAAGTCACAGTCCTTTACCTACTAATTCTTTGTCTGAGCCTCATAATTTATGGGCAAGTCAGAGTGTGAACTTCAGTCTTGCACCTGAATGAAAAATCAATAACCCCCCTTTTAGTACATCATGTACAAGATTATATACATATCCTTAGAATCAAAAGCCTGAGCCCCGAATTCTGCCTGAATTTGTGAAGCATCCATTTATTTTATGCCAAAACCAGTTTCTTGATAAAACAGAGCTAGTTAGTTGAAAGATTCTGAGTGCCAGAATTTTATATATTTTATGCCAAAACCACAGGTATTTTTTAGTATGTTGACTGGCGATCTTTCATCCCACATGCAATCAGATTAGGCAAAGTACTGTAAAACCTGCAGCTTTATATATTCACCTGTTAATCCCAATGTTTATTCACATATACACCAAACTCCCTTTTCTCCTGCATCTCCTAAATTCCTTTACAGATAGTAGTATAGTAGCAGGAATATGTTTACAGACTAATTCACCTTTGCAGTGACATCTGTGCCTCATTTTCCCATAATGACCGCTGGTTTCATTTTACATTCTGTTCTCCTAAAATCACAGGCCAGAAAACCCCAATTTTTTTTTCCCCAGCTAAAAAATAACTAAACATAAAGCTATCCTTTCTTCCCTATCTCAGCTATCCACTACAAATGCTTTTTTCAGCATGAAAATCATGGCAGCCCAAACTGTTTCACAAGAAATTCTCAGAAAGGCAAAAATATTTTCAGAGGATTTTAAGGCTCTGAGTCATTCTAAGCAGGTTAAAGTTTTCTTCAAACAAGAAAATTTACATTTCAAATGCAGTCAACTTGGTAAAATTGTCTGGAGCTTCCTGTATGTAAACCAGAGGATCTTTCAGGCTATGGCATGCATGCTGATCTCTACTGATGTAAAACTGAGGAAGAATGCTCACATTGCCATATTCTTTTCATATATTCTCTTTTCCAAACAGTTTCCGAACAGAATTATTTCTTTTCAGTTCTACTTTTTG
>VXBZ01002612.1:0-10384 GCA_013399135.1 Heliornis fulica | reverse complement strand
ATCAAACCCAAAGCTACCAACTCTTTTACGCAAGTAATTGGATAAAGGTCCCTGGTAATGTTATTCTTCAAATGGGGGAAGTACAGAGTGTAAAGGGAAAATCATCTAAATTACTGTGAAAATTTCTTGTGTTCACCAAATACAAAATGTTTTAAGTTGCTTTACTCTTGCTTAATGTGTTGTGCTTTTAAATTATTTTTCTGAGCCATAGTGGAAGTTTGAGTCTCCCTATGTAACTATTTGTAACCATGAAACTTCAATTCTGTTCGAAGAAATTGAGTGTATAACCCCACGCCTGCCCTGTTCCCTCTTCTTCATAAATGCTCTTTTGTATATAGGCACTTTCAGGAAATTGCCCTCCTCCTCCCCCTGCTTGCTCCCTACTGTCCTACTCTGGCTTGCACCCCCTCCCAATCAACACTAGTGAATAACTGTATTTTTGTTGGAGCACTTCCAGCTCCTTCACAAGTTCCACTGCAGGAGCAGTAAATGAAACCCTGTAGCTTTGGCACATTCCTCTTGGTTTTAACATGCACAGACACGTGCATGCACACGCGTGTAATGCACACTCATTCGGACAGGGAAGTAAGTGGCATCAAAATATTCCCAAAATAATGACCTTTCACTTCTCCCCCATCCAACTTCCTCTTTTGAAGAAAAATACAGTGCTTACAAAATTATTTAAAAAAAAAAAATCCCAAACCAGTCTTCCTCTTTCAATATTACCAATGTTTTGAAACACCATTTCTTCCATTTATCAGTATTACACATGAGATTATTACCACTGTCGAGACAGACACATATCCCTGGGTACCAACACTTCGGTCATTTCACATCCAGTGAAATCAGTGGGAATTTGGATGATTTTGCCAAGGCATTTTTCCCTCCCCTCCAAATACCCAAAAGCTAAAGCGAACAGAAATTCTCCTCCACACTCACAAAAGCATGGACGCTTCCTCCCCTGTGAGAAGAGTTAAAACCCATACCTTCCTTGGGTTCATCAGCTTCCGAACTCATGGTGTCAGTACAAGAAGGCACTTGGAACCAGATTACAGCTGACGTGCACGCTGAGAAGCAGCCACAACTCAACTCCTCCAAAAAAAAAAAAAAAAATCAAAAAAAAAGGAAAAAAAAAGGGTTGGGATTTTAAAGGGAAAAGTCTACGAATTCAGCAAATCACAACCAAGCTACGTGAAAAGGATCCCGCCCCCCTTTCTCAGCTGCACAGCAGCGATTGTCTGGAAAAGCAGCACCTTCACACAAACCCTCGTTTCACTCGCCAGCAGTCACCTTTATGCATTTTATTCTCTCCCCAGTCTGAAGGAAGGGTGGAGTTTCACTTGTTGCAGCCTGCCAACGTGGTATGAGAAAGCAAGCAGGGGAGACCAAAAGTGCCCTGAACGCAGAGCAGTGTCTGATTGCAGTAACTGGCAATCAGATTGGGGCTCTCTTAACTCGCAGGAAAATCTAATTTAAATCAGTATTTTTTTTAAGCCTGAATTGTACATGTCAACACTGGTTACTATCTGGAATTAGTTCTGTAGCCTCTGTAATTACACTGACTAATAGAGGATGACTAAATACATGCTTAAAGAATAAGAAGGAACAGCTTTCTTTTAGGTAGTTTAAGCTAAATAATTTTTTTTCTTTCACTTATGCTCACTGCATGGTGCTCGCTGTCTACCCTGAAAGAAGCAATTCACCTTTACTTCTTGGAAAAAAATACTTGATTTCTTTGTGCTACAGAACTGTCCCCCCTCTAGCCTGTCCTGGAAAAGATCATAAAATTTTTACTACTACACAACATTGTTTTATAGCACTGCAAGGGAAGAGGGGGTTCTTCATGCATCATACACACATTCAGAGCAAAATCATAGGGAATTACCTGGAAGCCTATTTTCCGTTTGACATAGCCTCCAGTAAAATCACAGCCAGAAGGAACTATCTTTTCCTACTTAATCATTTAATATATTTTTAGTACAGCAAACCTCAGTGGAAATGCAACTGGTCGGAGAAAAGGTGAGGTGTGATGTTTTAGAAGTCCTGATGGCACCGCCAGCTCCCACATAAAACCAAATGCCCACCTACATCCCCCTCACAGGGTTAAATGCACTGCCTGAAGGGCTGTCAGAGTCCTCATGGAAGTAATGCTATTAACAGTTAGCCAACATGTCACTGGAGTCAAATAGAGACTTGGAAATGAAGTTAGAAAGCACCAAACCTGTCAGATGCACAAAAATGGGACACACAGGGGAAGGGAAGAAAAAAAAACAAAAAAACCCCAAACATTTCAGATTGTAGCATTCAGCTGTATTCATTAGTTTATGGGATGACTGTAAGTACATAGGATGCTCCTATGTGTAAAAGGTACGGAGCCAGTAAGGACGTTATGAATTCATCAGCAACGGAACAGTTGCTTTGTCAACCAGAGAAAATAATGCTTAAGAACGTGAGCAACTTTTGTCCTATTTTGACCGATTTTATTTGTGATAAGCATTACCCTTTGACATGTACTTCTCCCATGCCTAGGGAAGGAACATCTCATTTTAGTTACAGGATCTTACTGACACTGCCAATTTTTATTTCTCAATATGCATAAATCCAGGGTCTCTTCAGGACACTCCTCAAGAAGCTAGCTGCCTTCTACAGACCTCATGGTCTCCTGTGGTGTGGCAAAGCACAGCAGATGCATCCTTCAAAGCTCAGTGAATGAAAACAAATATTACACTAAGCGGTATCAGAAATGAAAAAGTAATTACAACACAGGACAAGCTAAAGAAGCCACATTTTCAAGTTAAAAACCAAAACAACAGAACCACAAAAAAAAAAAAAACAAACCAAACAAAAAAAATTACTGCTTTGGGGTGTTTACTGAATAGTAGTTTGAAACCACTCAGAAGGCCCCACACAGCTTATAGAAGGGACAGAAAGAAACGCGGTGTTTGTCAAGATGAACTGCCATAGACTTCAGAGTCCTTTAATCAAAGGGAATGTTGGTAGAGAGATAAAATAGCCAGAACATAAGCCAGTAGAAAGAGCCCTGCATGAACAGGGTTGGTTAGATAGATACAACAGGACACAACAGATAGATGTTTTTTCTTTATTTTAGACAACCGATGGACAAGGAGAGATAATGAGTCCTGTGGTTAAACGTCAGCAAGTTCTGCAAATTAAGATTTCTCAAATCACTCAGAACCTTCAGACCTCTCTGGACAGATAACAAAAACCCCAAGATTTTATTTTGCTTCCTCCCTACAGAGTCAAGTTCATATCTGTTTAGCCCTGTTCCTCCTGCAAACAGGGTCTCAGTTCAGATTGTTCTGTTCAGATGTTTTGGTATGGTTGTTATGCTTCTGAAAAACATGTCTTGGCTAAGAAGACCCCAACCAAACGAGAGAGTTTAGGTAGGTATTTTTCCAATCTTAGGTTAAGCAGCAAATTGGAGTGTCATTCAAGTATGAGGTTAATATAACCTTCTTCAGAGCCTGTATCTATTGAATTCCAATAATTTTACTTAGAAGGCCAACGAAAGTAACAAAATAATGCAGGTAAACACTAAACAGACTCCATGGACAACACTGATGCACATGTAAAGGAGGACACTACCTCCTCACCTGCAGAGAAAAGACAGTTATTTCAATTACAGAACTGTAGAATGGTTCAGGCTGGAAGGGATCTCAAAGATCATCAAGGTCCAACTCCCTGCCATGGGTGGAGCCATCTCTCACTAGACCAGCATGCCCAAAGACACATCCAACCTGTCCTTGAACACTGTCAGGGCGGGGACAGCAACATATGGGCAACCTTTCTTAAGTTCTCACCACCTTCACAGTGAAGAATTTCTTCCTAATATCCAATTCCTAATATCTGAAGCATCCAGACTGATTTTTGGATCCTGTGATGAGTTAACAGTTTAAAAGCTTGAATTAAAGTTTTTAAGTGTAAACTGCAAGTGATACGGACTAGAAAAGACAAAACAAGAATGAAAAAAAAAAGTCTTCAGAGTTAGTAGACATTGCTAAATTTCATAGGGCACATGCTCTTGGGGAGAAAAACTACTTAACTTCTTCAAGTGAAGGTCTTAAAGCCTGTCACACATTTGGACAGACTCTGGCTTAGAGGGAAGGCCATAATTCCCGGAGGAAAATTAAACCTTTTTTTGTGGTGCACACACAGAAAAACTAGTTTACATATTAAGTTTCAGGGTCTAAAAATCTAAAGACCACAGAGCTTGGTAAGACAAGGGGTCAAGAGAGAAGTGTGGTCCTTTAGACCCTGTCTGCTGAAACAAAGATCTTCTGGTTTTACTTTTCAAAAACTTTAAGTTGGTTTGGATTTTGGATTTTAGCTCCTAATATGTAAATTGCTCCCATTTCTGTAAGCACTAAGGCAAGGTTACCACACAAAGAACATGCTGTAGGCAGGCCTTGGCTTCCTACAGCACCATGAAGAGCATTATGAAAGGACGGACAGTTGTGTCAGCACATCCCCAGCCCAGCTCAAAACCTTACTAATATTTTGTGCCTCGGTGCTGAGACAACCCTGTTTACAGAAGTATTTTCTTATTAGATACATAGGTGGCAAATCCTATTGCATCCTTTATAAATATTTAAAATAAATAACAAATCAAATAGCAGCCAAAAAAGTTGTGCTAAAATCACTGCCAGGAAGATTCTGAAGCTTCATACAGTAATGTTATGGTTCACAAAAAAGAGGAAGCTGCACTACTTATGAAAAATATCAGGAAGCGTTTAAGAGGAGGCAGCTGCTATAGAAAAAAAAAAAAAAAAACACCAACCTTCACAGGTCTAAAACAGTTCTAGAGAAGGAAGTGGTAATGTATCGCTTCAGATATTACATATTCATGGAGTTATTTAATAAAAACATCTCCCATGTTTGGTTAATGTCATTAAAGTTGTGTGATGATAACTTCCACTCATCCAGGATGCCAGGTTCAATGGATGGCAGACCTTTTAAGAAATAATGACGAATTCCATGCCCACTTCAGCTCCTTGGTAGAGATGATGACCACCAACCATTTTCTCCTTCTAAACCAACTGCAAGTCTTTTGCCAGCTCTACCTGCACTGAGTTATCTGAAGCCACCTGACACATCTCTGACGGTGGCTGAGGAAATCTGGGTTCCCCACACTACTGCCAACTGACAGACAAAAGAAAGATGTGTACAAGTACCCTGAAAGATCATAATATACATAACTGCAGGTATGGTTTCTTTATGCTCTGCCAGTAGCTGTGCCACAGAGATTCTGTATCCCATGAAACAGCAAGGGTGGAGAAAGTTGTGTGGATCAATGATGACACTGTAAAAGTGTACTATGCTGTCCCATATAAGACTGTACAGCTAAATGAAGTACTGGCTTTCACATTGCTATGACAAAGAAAACTTTTCAATCAGCTGCTTTCACAGAGTAAACTCAAACATACCATAGTTAGACCTATAACCTGGGGATTATGTAGTCTTTGTCATTTAGCGATCATGCACTAATATAAGGAAAGGTTATGCCATTTCTCTTCCATAGCCCTAAGAAGTTGTACCTACTTCTGATACAAGGGGTTTGGGTTGACTAGTTTTTAACTTCTGTCACTCTTCACTGTGTGTGGATTACAGACTCATAATGCAAGTTCTCATACAGGACAAGGAAAACATCAGACACTGTCCTGACACACTCACATGTATTACTTCTTCATATGTATCATTTGCAAAATGTAATGAGAAATGATGTATTACACCCATCACATTTCACCAATTCTCAAATATATTCTCAAACTAATGTTCTGAAAGGGAATGAGTATAAGCTTGTTATATTTCAGTCCAAGACCAAGAGAAATAAATGCAACAGGTCTCATCTGCACACAGTTATAGAATCTCCGAACATGCTGCTTTATCAGAAGGGCAACAAGACATTTGTACAGTATCTCAGAAAAAAAAATAAGGGTACTTTTTTTCATGGATGAAATGGGACAAACTGTTACATTCAAAACGCTGGAAGCAACAGTGAGATATCATTAGGAAATTAACTGCAGCTACCACTTCTGCAAGTGATGCCTTGTTAATTTGCTGGTTTTACCAGAAAGATCTTTTTATAGAAGTTACTGATTGAGTAAGCATTCACAGACAACTTAGAAGAGTGCCCCTGACTCGCTCCATTGGTCTGTGTCTGCATCTCTCCACTGCAACCTTTTTTTTCAGGCAAGCAGGTCCTAACTGCACTGAATTTGAAGACACACAGCTTTACAAAACAGGAGACGTTTTTGTTTTCAAGCCCTTCCTATTAGTTTAGACTAGTGAATGACCTCTTTGGCATTCCTTACCAGTCACCAAGATCTTGCTGCTCAAAGTGAGGAGCTCCAGCCTCCTCCAGCACTGCCCATCTACTGGGATGCAGAATCCACATGCCCAGAATCCTCCCAGGAGCCATGAAGTGCAGCCCTGACCCCGCTGTCTGTGCCTCCAGCTGCCACCACACGAGGTGGTGGTGCACAAAAAGGTGCACACCCACATCATATGCACACAGTGGTGAACAGGGAGGGGCACCACTCCAGTCACCAGTCACAGGAAAAAGTAAAATTTCAGTTTTCTGGCACGTTTAAGCTGTGTGTTTAAGCTGTTCTGCTTTTAGTCATACACTTCAGCAGTTACACACAGACATTCAAATCAACAAACCAAGAAGCTGTTTTAAAGCTATTTCCTAACGCAGAAGTAGAGCAACACCAACTGTAGTTGTGTTATTGCTATTGTTGCAAAACTGAGTGCAATATGCTTTGTCTGTGTAGCGTGAGCACAACAAAAAACACACTCCAGCTCTTGTGCAACTTTGTTAATTTGGGGTTTAATATTATTTAACAGTAAAAAGAAGACTTTTGATTAGCTATGTGATTTTAATAGCACTTTATAAAGTTCCATAACTAAAAGGATCAGGTACAATAGCCCATCTGTCCTTGCTGTAGGCAGACTTTACTCCTAATTTCTATTTGGTTTATTATATTCTACCATAAAACACACATACATAAAGACAATCTAGACAGTGCTTAGTTTATGTTTGCTTTAAGCACATGCCATTCAGTGTTTTCATATAACAGAACTCTAACTTCTCAGTTATCTACTGTGCAAATTTTTAAGCAATTTTGTCTTCACACACATAAACCAAGTACCAGGTACTGTTTTAATTTTAAGAAAATTCAGTCTAATGAAAGCTAGAGAGACAAAAAAAAATTGCAAACATTAGCATTAACTTGATTGGGTTTTTTCCCCTTAGTACAACAGACTTCAGGCTAGTTCAGATGATACTGCTCATGGCACTTGCTGAAGCATTCGCAATACTTCCACCTATTGGGCAGACCCACAAATTATACTATGCTGTATGATTCTAGCGTGTGGTTAACATATAAAAAGTCCAGCCCCGAGGGATTAGGTGATCCTTCAACAGATTCTGCACTGTGCTTGGCATCCAGCACTTCATCCTATTCGCCCACTTCCCCTGCACTGTCCTCCTCACCTATTTGCACATCCTCCTCTTCAGCATCCATTCTTCACCCTGCTCGTGGTTTATTTGCCCTTTCATCCTTTCACTTTCAAATGGCAAGAGCAATATACAGCAAGTCTACTGTCATATGATCCCACACCACACTGCTGGCACAGTCTTCAAAGTAAGCAAAGCCTAAGTTTCACTATAAACTGCACAAAAGTTTGTCTAGAGACCTCCTTTCTGATAATGAACTGGAGAATAAGCAGCAGTACAGGGTGACAAATGGTTTCATAGTAAATCCCACCAAGTCAAGGGCAGGAAGAAGCAGCATGTAGATGACAGACCCGGGTTTACATATGCATGCAGTAAACTTGCTTTACAGAGGCTACTCACCTCAGCTCCTCTCCCCAAGACAGTTGAACCCAATTAACGCTGAACATTGATGTGAAATTTTAGAAGCCCTGTTAGTCCTATCTGTATAGTTTCAGTGCACACCTGCACAGTACCCACAAACATACCCATATTTTCAGTGCTGATACCCTACAAAATATTAACTATCTTGCCAACTGTCCAGGCTACTGTGCATCATCCAAACCCATGTCCCTGTTAAATCCATACCGAGATTGTTTGTTTCCAAATGGTGACAACTGTTGTTTTTAAGTTGCCATTGCCTCTACTCAAAAGCTATGTGGTTAAGAGGTGAGGAAACATCTTCCCTTAGCTTCAAAATACAGCTTTCTTCGTAAGTTTTACTAGCATCTGCACTCATTATGAGACATTTTTCCACTGGCACAGCCTCAGAACAGAACTGGGATGCAGCCTTCGACCTATCCTCACTTCTCAGCATCAAAATGAACATTATTTGTCACAGACTGGCACGTTGTCATAGTACAAGACTGCTCCAATTTTAGACTGTTTCACTGGCTTACCTTTCTATTTTTAGCACAAACACAAATTCATACAGAGACCAACACCATGACTTCCGAGATGTGAACTCTGATGTAATTCTGCTGCCTCGACTATAGGTATCATGTTGTACAAAGCCACAAATAACAAGATTGGCTTTACTGTAGCCGCACATGCACTGAGAGGCACTCTTCATTCAGCAGTAGCTGTAGACAAGGTTTCAGTGCGGGAACAAATATTTTAAAAAATTCTCAAAATGCAAACATGCCAAATAACATTCAGTGACTTGTTTACTATCTGCTGAACTCTGCTACGATGGCGGCTAAAGTTCCAGGAGTTCACAGAGAATGTGACAGAAGTTAAAGTCAAGGCTTGTTTTCTTTTAAGGGCCTCGCACCGAGGACTACGACAGCTACTGATTCATGCTTAAAGCACCAGTCTCCAAATTCTAAAAATTTTACTTATGATTTTTGTTTTTCCTTTATAAGAAGCACACATAGATTGCTACTGTCAATACAGACGTGCCAAACAAAAGGCAGCGCTGAAGGAAGTGAGACAACCATGAAGAGACCAGTATTAGCAGAGGTTGGAAGGTTTCCTATTTGGAAAACAAAGTACAGAAGATCTGAGACAGTTCTGTTAAACATAAAAATAAACTTTCCAAACAAAAGAAGAAATCTGAGTGGCAGAAAACCAGAGAACTAAACATGAAAAACCGCTCCATCACAAACAGAATGCAGAGACTGACATGCATTGAAACACAGTGCTGCAACAATTCCAATTGATAAAGGAGATTTAATTAAAACCAGAAAATCTAGGATCACATACCTAAAAATCAAGAAGCGTTTGAGAAGAAAATACCTTAACTAGTGTTAAATACAATACATTTCAAACAGCACTACTAGAGTCTATGTTTTTTTTTAAAGTTTAACAGCAATGCTACCAGAACAGAAAACTGAAAACTGAGTATTACCTTAAAAAAGAAGGGGTTTGTTTGTATGAAAGCAGTGCACATACAGGAAAACACATGTGCCTGGTTTGTGAGAGCTGTGTTCCAGACACAAGAAAATGATCCAAGTGTTTTGCTAATGCATAACAATCAAGCTATACCCTTTTTCTTTATACACCAAAGCCATTAATCATGCAGTCAAAACACCACTTGCATATCAAATGCAATCTTATCTAAATAAAATTTAAAATAAAACTAAAAAATACAAGTTATGAGAATAATCTCATTTTAGTTCAAGTTTAATTAAAAGAGATTAGAAGGGGAATTTAAATGGATATTAAACCTAAGCACTTTGCTCTTTAAAAGTGCAGTTTAGTTATAGTTTACATTCACAAACCAGATGTACCTAATAACGTGGTGTTCATTCTAAGAACCATATTAATTTCTGCATGTTCCAAAACAGTTTTAAATCAGTTTATTATTTGCCTAAAGCTTAGACTGAAGCCACATTAAGAATATGGAAAAGTACTTGCAAGAACTGCATTTCTTTGGGGAAAATATTAAGACTACAGTGAAGAAGTGCTGATAAGTTAGTTCCAAGAAACCAAACAAAATTAAAAATTTATCATTTATGGCAGCCTTGGAGGGAAGAGTTTCAGCACTTTGCTTCCCTTAGCCCATGGTGACACTGTCATAAAATCAGCAACTTGAGGCTGGTCTGAGTGAAAGTCACTGTCTAGCAGAACAGCAGCATCTTCCTCTCCTTCTTCCACCTACACAGCCAGCATCACTATGTGGTATCCACCTAAGTAAGACCCCGGTTATAACTATCCTTTAATATTTATTCTTTGGTTAAGGCAATTTTAATCTAAAATAGTTTCTGGGGTTTTTTGGGGGTTTTTTTGTTGTTGTTTAATATATGAAGTGCAGCTAAAATTAGGTACTCTCAGAAATAAAAATCTAACAATTTCTGATGTAGTTATGATAAAGAAAAATCCATACCTCACTCATTTTTCCCTATATTAAGTAGAATCATAGAATCA
>VXBZ01002611.1:62768-82955 GCA_013399135.1 Heliornis fulica | reverse complement strand
ACAACAACAACAAAAACCCATTATCACAAAGTGCTTGTTTTTCACAGAGGCAGGAGAACTTGCGGTAAGTCATCGAACAACGCCGTAACGGAAAATGCAGGGGATAAATACGATCGAAACCAAAAAGCACACTTGCCCACACACTTCCCTACTCCTCTAACACATCTCCAGGCATAAGAGGAAAACAAGCCTTCTTGTATCTTGAATTCTGCTAATAACAGTTGTACTTTACAAACATACATTTCCTGCTTCTGATAAGAGTTGACAGCTCGCAGGGAAAGGCGGGGGGGGGAAACGACACCAAACGACTCGTGCTAATCAGTGCTTTCATCAAAGAGTATGACATGATGCAAGTTTAATCTGAGGTGGCTTTTTCTTTTACTTGCAAGCTGTACATCAACCATTAAAAAAAAAAAAAGAATTTACTAATTGATAAGATGATATAAAAATGCTTATTAGACTGTTGACAGGACTAGGAACATCTAGATTTTATATACATATATGTACATGTGTCTCAACTGGATCTTGCACTACAAATGATTTAACCAGGACTAAAAACAGCGATGTAGAAATGAGAAAATTATTTGGGCACCCTGACTGGGAGCTGCAGGCCCCCAGCCCTTCCTGAGGCTGGACACTCAACTCCCACCATCTCTCTGCAAACTGTGACCTAATCTAGGTGATCCTGCACGGGGCAGGGGGTTGGACTAGATGATCTTTCAAGGTCCATTCCAGCTCCTGACATTCTGTGATTCTGTGACATTCCAGCAATTTTACTCCCTCGCAAGGTCCAGGTTATTTCCCATTTTTCACTTGGTTTGGGCTCCTGCTAAACAGCTCAAGTGCAGGAGGATACAGAAACACAAGTACAGGCTGATTAATGTCAGCAGTGGGATGTCTGATGGAGATCGCTCTTACCAGTCTGCAGACTGGTGCACATAATCAAGAGAGAATCGCAAAATGGCTTGGGCTGGAAGGGACCTCAAAGCCCATCAAGCTCCAATCCCCTGCCATGGGCAGGGACACCTCTCACCAGACCAGGCTGTTCAAGGTCCCATTCAACCTGGCCTTGAACATCTCCAGGGAAGGGACATCCACACATCCCTGGGCAGCCTGTGAGCCAAGGCCTCACCACCCTCAGAGGGAAGAACTTCCTAATGTCCAATCTAAATCTACATCCTTCCAATTTAAAACCACTCCCCCTCATCCTATCACCCCATGGCCTTCTAAAAGTCCCACCCCAGCTTTCCTGTAGGCCCCTTCATGTACTGAAAGGCTGCTATAAGTTCACCCAGGAGCCTTCTCTTCTCCAGGCCGAACAACCTCAACCCTCTCAGCCTGGCTTCACAGGAGAGATGCTCCATCCTTCTAACCATCTTCATGGCCTCCTCTGGACCCGCTCCAACACTTCCAAGTCCTTCCTATGTTGGGTACTCCAGAACTGGATACAGTTCTCATTGTGCAGCTGTGCACTGGGAAGGTTAAGTTCAGAACAGAACCCAAAAGAAACACGTGTTTCGTGCATAAACCCCACATGAGACTTCAAAGCAGTTGCCTGGTTTTATTTTTTTTTTTTTCCTGAGGCAGCCAAAAAAACATGTCGGATCGAGCCTGACGATAGCAATGTACTGTAAACTTATCATAAAAGCAGGATGGAGAAACCAGCTACCAGCTGTGAGGAATATTTACAACTGTAAATATTATATTTCAACTGTAGAGCAAGTAAATACCGCGTTATGGAAATGCCTGCTTTATCGATCGGCTCATCAGAAAGGAGAAAAGGAGAATATAATTCTGCAGTTTTCAGCAGCACAGCGTTTTGCAGACACCGAGAATGTATTTTTGAGATACTGACTCCTGCTAGCAGCAGCAAAGAGATCAACTTGCTGATGGATGAATGCAATAATTCCTGCCCCAGCACCTGCAAGGAATACTTGGCTACCGCTGATTTTGGAAAGAATGCAACTTCAAGAATCAAAGAGTCATGAAAATTTAATTTCTATTGGTTTTATTTACTTCCACTTGACAGCATCTCTTATGACACCAATCCAGAGCAACATCCACGTGGGAATTTTTAAGTATTTTCCATCCTCAAACCTGCACAGCCCTGCCCTGCTGTGCTGAAGAGAGAATCGATTGACACCCACCTCTAGCATCGGGGGGAGAGGGGGAAGGCAAAACCACCCCATAGGTACAGCAAAGCCCTTCTTTAAAGCCACAGGTGGACAATTAATTTCCCCATCTTTTTCTCTGATAAAAAAAAAAGAAAAGCATTAACCTGTGTATGGAGATTAATGCAAATGAAGTGGCTGTGTTTCAGTAAGACCTCTCCAACTTGGAGCAGGACTAAGAGACATTGGTGTAATTAGGAGCTCATGCAATAGCCAGAATTTTACAACTCTACCCACCAAGGCTGCAATTGATCCCACCAGCACGCCTCACAGCGACTGCAGCACAAATCCTCAGCACCACACACACACTGGGAAGGCGAGATGAGAAGATGAGATTCATTTCTATTTTAAAAAATCCCCTTCTCTAGGAGAAGCTAATAAAAACATGTCAGCATTGTACTGTAGCCTACTGACATGAACAACACTGCAGAAACAAACCAGAGCCTGGGAAGCACTGGGAGGTACAAGAAGATGCCAAAGAGCCAAGGCACATATGTGACTGTTCATGGCCATGGGCATATCTGGACAACAAACCTCTCTTACTGCCCCACCTCTCCTCCAAAGGCGGACCCAAAGGCTGTGCAGATCTAACATCAGCCTTGATGGCTCTAAATGAAACTTCAGAGTGTTCAGCTTCCATATTTCCAAGTTTCTTTCTACTCTGGACAGCAACAGCAATCACCAATCATCCCCATGGCAGATGGCTGACCATTTGCTGCACAATTCCAAGTCGCACAGGAACATCCACCAGAATAAAACCCGTTTGGTGAAAACATCTTTTGTTTTACAAAGTCCTCCATAAAGCTGAAAACCTGACAGCCTCTCCAGAGCGACAGGTCCGAGAGCTCTGGACACCTCTCACACCGGGATGTCCTGCCCTTTGGGATATCCAGAGGTGAACTTGGCAGAACACCTCGATGCTAAGAGCCTCTTTCACTCAGTTTATTTACTCTACAGTGACACCTCCCCACCTGAAACCAAAACGAGAGCAAGACAGGAGCACATTTCATCGCACAGTGAGATGCGACATCCTGAGGAGCAACTCCTTCCCCAGCAGGTCCGTTAAAGTGGTGTAAAACCAGCCCAGCTCCTCACTCAGGAATATTTTGTGAATGAATCAACCTTCATTTGTGTTGGCTGTGCAGATTTGTCAAACAAGGACAGTAGTTCCAGCAGGCAAGAAATCAAAAGACAGACCAGGAGACAACTTAGCAAGAGGCTAAAGCAAAAGCAAGCAATGTGTGGCAGTATATATTAACCAGCAGAACAGCCTGAGGCATGCCTGGAAAACGCCGAGTAAGTGGAATTTAATTTCTGGCTTAATAATTCCTTTCTTTAAACATGAGTTTTGTTTAAGAGAACATCACATTCCGTTTTCATTGGGGATGGTTGCATTTACTCAGCAAATTGAGTAGTAACCGTGTAATGCAACTCAAAAAAAGGAAGGGGTTAAATTCTGCAGCCCAAGGCAAAAGCATCCCCACACACAAGTTGGTCCCAGTTTGCATTTTTGCAACTTAATTCACAACACACCCAAATTAATTGGGGTTGGACTAGATGACCTCTGGGAGTCCAAACTCTAGCCATTCTATGATTCTAATATAAAAAAAAAAGTTGAATACTTTTGGGTTTTCAACTCCATATCCATAGAGTCTGCAGTACTCTTCAGCTGTCACCTTGGGGTGATGACTGGTTCCAGCTGATCTCTGCAGCCTTTGGGGGTGTCACACAGTATTTTCCACCGGATGGAGGTCATCTGATGAACCATCATTACACAACTAAGAACTAGATACTGCTGCAGAGTGATAATTCTGGGCAGTAAAACCACCACCACTCAATAGTATCGGGCAACTGGGCCTACAGCCCAGCCTTGCACCCACACTGGTCTTGGAAGAGTTCAGTAGGGCCTGTTCAGTAGGGCCTGTTGTGACAGGACAAGGGGTGATGGTTTTAAAATACAGGGAGGGAGATTTAGATTGGATATTAGCAAAAGTTCTTTGCTGTGAGAGTGGTGGAGCACTGGAACAGGTTGCCCAGGGAGGGGGTGGATGCCCCTGGATCCCTGGAGACGTTCAAGGCCAGGTTGGATGAGGCCCTGAGCAACCTGATCTAGTTGGGGGTGTCCCTGCTTCTTGCAGGGGGGGTGGACTGGATGGCCTCTGGGAGTCGCTTCTAACCCTCATCATTCTATGATTCTAAGAGTTGGTTCTTACCAACCAACCTTAACTCCTGTCAGGAAAAAAAGTTGTTGTTGCTTTCAAACAAAAAAATGTAACAACAAACACATTTGTCTGAAAACCCAGCAGTGACAGGGTTCTCTTCTACTTTAAAAAGACTCCACTTGCCAGAAACCTGGAAGGAAATGAAGCTGGATTCATACCTCGCCTTCCTAACGCCCTTCAAGGCTCCTTGATCCCAGGTAACACAAACACTGCCAACCCCCCAGACTGTAAACACATGAAAGCACATCTTGCTGCTTTCAAGCAAGACACTGCCCCGACTGCTCGCTGCTAAGTCTGAACCAGGATGGATTTTCCATGCTGGTAGCATTTAGAAAAACACTCAGAAACCTGGTGTTCATCTGAAATTTTAACATCTTGAAGCACAGAGATACCAGCCGTCTTCTAGTGAAGATTTTCCTAACGCTGAACAGGGAAGCTGAGATTAAAGGTACGCCATCCTCTACTGAAAATTAATTTTCTACAGTTGTTAAAAAACTTGTTTCTCTAGGAAAATTACTCACTTGACTAGATAAACACTTCTATCTCCTCTAGGAAAGCGCGTTGCCTTGAACCTTCTGACCTTACGCATTATACAACTTAGTATCATCACAGAACAGTATCTGGCTTCTCATGCAGTTTTAGAAGGTAAAATCCCAACAACCAAATTTGGAAGACACTTGAAATGTGTTTTTAAACTGTCTTAAAAAGAATTAACACACTTCTCCCCCCCAAAACCTGCTACCCTCTTGTTAATTACCAGGCTGTTTCATGAGTATTTTCAAAGCAGAGAACAGAAGAACCATGAGGAAAAGGAGTTTAGCAATGCACAGAGTATCTCCCAGAAAACAGAGGATGTTTCTCAGTTTTCAAACTAACTTGGATATTCATTTTTATTTCACACCTTCAGCAGAGGCACAAATTACTCTCTTGCATGCAGAGTTACAAATACCTCAGCAGCAGCCACAACCAACCCTATTTCTTGACGCGAACGGAGCTCCCAAATCCCTGTGATCTCAGCCCAAGACAGGGAGGGCCACACATGGCCACACTGTCCCCTATGATCAGACAACCAGCCTTTCCCAAGAGGATGATTGGAGCTCTCATCTTCATTGAACATGTGATTCCTGGAAATCCAAGCCTCAGCCCTGACCTGCAAAGCAGCAGGACCAAGCCTCGGCACGAGCGCTGAGCTGGCTGGAGTGTCGCAGGTAACGCTGGGCCGCCGCTCCCGTGTTTGGCCGATGGACCCATATCCAGCAGGGACAGCAAGTCCTTTAGAAAACACAATGCTCAGTTCCCTTTTCATCTCGGGGATGCAAGCCAGGCTTAGTACCTTTAAAACCTGGTGCTGCAGCAATTTTTCTGTCTTTTTTTTTTTTTTTTCAAATGAGGGAACGCGCTTTCATTTCCCTATGAACGTGCTGATCTGAGAGTACAGGCACCGATGACACCACTACTGCAAAGATTGTTTTGAAGAAAGCCAAAACCAAAGTGCAAGAGATTAAAGAGACAACTCCCTCACAAGCCAAATGATTAAAGCCTTTGCTTTCTGGAACACACATTTCCTTGAAATAACAAAAAACAAAAGGGACAGTAACGCTGCTCTAGGTCTGTACCAGTTTACTCCACTGCATGCCAGGCTTTTTTTTTTTTTTTGGAGTTCTGCACTCATGCTGGACGCCTCTTGGAAACCCCTTAGGGATACAGGAAGATTTGAAGCGGGGCCACAGCTGTAACGTGTTCCTTGGCATCTCCTTCATATGCAGAACAGATTAATAGAAGCTTTCCCTGGGATCTGGATGATGCCCCAGAGAAATGGAATTATCAACAGCCAGTCTAACTGCTGTCATTCAGAGGGAAAGTCCCTGGGAATGTGGGATACTCCCAGCACGCAAGGAGCAGCACGGACCTAAGGATACCTATAATCTTTATCATCCAACTCCCTGCCCCTCAATGAAAATAAAATCATCTGGTTGATACTCTGAGCAGATTCCCAAGTGCTTGTTAGCCCAGGGACAACCTGTGCAGTCTACAAAGGTAAGACCAACATCATGCACACCCTCAACCTGGAAGCAGATCCGCTCCTTCGATCTGGATGATGCCCCAGAGAACCAGAGTGATGTCCAGGAAAGCGCCACAGTGACGTGCACTCTCCTGCACCAGGTCCTCACGACGTTACCGTTTCGATTCCTCTCTGCAAAACAGTATTTTTCAGGAAAAATGTGTTTGTTGTAAAAACACCTCACAAGCTTAACACCTTATCGAGCAAAACTCAGGGATGGTTGAAGGGAGGAAAATAAAAAAAATAAGAAAAAAAAAGGCTAACCTCTATTTTGTAATAAAAACAGATGATAGTCCTCTCCTCTGCATAAATACACAGCCTGGTGAGAACAATTTTGTTCTGCTCTTGGTAACATTACCCTGTCTTTTTTAATACACTTTTCATCCATTAACTTTGACTCCTTATGTGTCTAATTCACAGCTACACACCAAACAAATTACCCAGAATTAAAACCAGCTCATTCATTTCCTCTTTCCCCACCTCCACACTATGTCTTATAAAATCATTTTGCCATGACGTGTCACAAGGAATTACTAATTTCTTTGCAGGGGGCTGGAGGGCACACAGATTCCCCCTGCATGACATACTGGTCCCATGGCCAAGGTCTGCACTGGAAGACGTTGTTTCAATTAAGCCCCCACCTAAGGGGCTGCCTCTGTTTCCTGCCTACACGATCACCGGGAATCATTACTGATCTCTGCATTGGTGCTGCTTCTCCTCCTCCCTGCTCAGCACAGCCTTCCACATCAGGTGTAAGAAATCACTGTAGGGAAGCCCACTTCATCACCTCCAAGCTTCATTTACATGTCATGTTCACATCCCACCTAGCTAGCTCCTCCTTCTTCTGTGGCAGCTTCTCAATGCATCACCTACATGTCTCTGCAATCACCACTTCTCTTGAATTCAAGCAGCTTTCTCCCACCAGGACTCCCACTCAAGGAGAGCACGTGGGCAATGAGTGGCCCTGATGCACCTTGCAGATGCAGGTGAATTCCTGAACTGCTCTGCTCCATCCTTTGTGGACCTCATGCCACGAGATTAAAGCCCTCTCTGCCCAGCCACCACCCGTGCTCATTATCATTCAGGTACCTGTTGAACACAAATGCATTTCTACTTGACTTGCCTGTATGAGCATGCCAAAATTACTTCATTTGCTTCCTGCAGCTCTAGCTCGAACTCTTCCCTGGCTCCTCCAACTCTATCAATTCATGATCATCAATTTATGTGGCAGTTTCCTTTAATTGGATTCCATCCAACCAGCATCATGTTTGCTTCCCCTACGAAGAGATGTGATTTTCCTCTCCAATAACCCCAGCAGTGCTACAAGGGAGGAGAGCTGTCATGCTGCCTGGTATCAATCACAACCAGCCCAAGCCAGTGTTCATGGAATCCAGCCTATGCTGCAGGTTTCTCCTGATTGATACCGGTAACAATGATTAGCGTTATCTGCAAAGCACACACCACCCAGCAGGTTACCACCTCTGCTGCCGCACCCACCGCTCCTTAACATCTGCACCTTCTGTTTCAGGGCTTGTGAACCCCCCTCAGACATCAGGGCAGAGGAGCTGCCATGGGAATGGAGATGCTCTTTGAAGTTTTACCACCTGAAGGACAAATGAGTGAGAGGTCAGGACTGAAATCATCCCAGTTCAGCCATATCAGATACACCAACACAACCTTTTTTTCTTCAAGACGGTCTCAAACCAGCAAAACCAACTTCATGGCCTCTGGAAAATCATATGATTGAGAAGGACAGAGAGAGACCCCAAACAAAAGCCTACCCAGGCTCATTCAATGCTGGTTGCGATTCAGATGGGTGCAAAAGGCAGACACCAGCGTGGGAAGCTTAATGGGACCACAAGGGCTAACAAGAATCCTTTCTGGTTCTACCAGCTGCGCCTGTGCAGCCTTCCAAAGTCATCCAACCTCTCCAGACAAAGTATGGCTGACAGACCAGAGTGAAGCCTGCTGGGCTTCACAAGTGTTGAGGTCCTCAACTCCCACTGAAAGGTTCTGTCACCAACCGAGTACAAACCTAGCGAAGGGGGAGGAAAACCAAACCAGAACAGACCAGGTTACACCATTTCAGCTCCAAGAGTTCCCTGGGCTGTGGGAGACCTCTGGGTCTGAACAATGCAGCCTCAGCTCCATAGAGACCCTCGTCTTCCTCAGAAGCTCTCTAACATGCAGCCCAACGCAGCAGCCCTCCAAGAGACCCATCCCCGGGGAAGGACAGCTCCCTGAGGAGCTGCAGTGCAGGCCGTGCTCAGCGTGCCTTCCAGAGCAGGGAACACAACAGGTGTCCCCAAGCTCAAACATAAGTGACCCTGAAAAGATAATGGCAATGAGCAACTTAATGTCACCCGCAAGGCGAAGGAGAGTCACTCCTGGGAGGCAGTTTCCTGCGTGGGTAGCTGCAGCACTTCAAGCAAGCCGACGGTGATATTTTCGGGTCTTTATTTTTAATTTTGGCCACAAGTTGGGAGGCAACAAACATTCTCCTTGTAAGAGCATAACCTTTCCATGACTTACTTTCAGACAATGCAGAGCATTAGAGGAGATTTATGTTTACCGCTGAGTTAAAGGTCAGGAATGGAGGCTTCCTCCCTTCCCCATCTCTCCCCTCCTCTCTTCCACCCAGAGACTACGGCTGCATAATCTGCTGCGTTTGTTTTCATACAAGAGCTGCTTTTAAGCACTGCCCCGATGATGGCACAAGGGTAAGCAGATGAAATCCAATCAAGTGGCTCTACAGGACAAGACACATGACGAGACAGCCTGCCAGACTCCTGCTCTAATGTACACGCTGAAAAGAAGCTTATGCAGAGCCTGGGTAAAGAATGCTTTGTTAGGGAACACAGGCAGCTCACACTGCAGTGTCTGTTCTCCATTAGCCATCCATTTAAAAACACTTCTGATTATTTTGGAAGTACTTGCGCTGCCCTTTCTCGAACTCAATATTTGCAGTTAATTGCATAGCTAGTGCACTTGCCTCCAATTTAAAAGCACATTAAGCCCAATTTTTATTTAAAACAGCCCTGGTTCCATCCGAGCGCTGAAAACACCCGGCACATAGTGTTGCAAAGCGAGACACCTCTTTGCTTCTGAGAGTGTGTGCACCATGCACCTCACCACACCCACGCTGCAGACCAGTCCCTTCAGAGTTAAAAGGGGATCCAGCCATTGCATGATCTTCTCTAAAATGCTATGCTCAGAACACACCAGCAACAACGGCCAAGGCACTGCTCAGCGCCGGGTGGAGCAGTGCCCACACTCAGCACTCTCACCCCATCTCAGGAAGGTGGCTTCAGCAGGACCATTCATCCTCATGGACAACAGAGAGCAGCCACGGTGAAAAGCACAACGTGGGAGAACAAATCCTTTTTTATTATTATTATTTTCCTGTCTTTATAAAAACCATACCTATCAAACATATCAAGAGGATTTATGGGGTTCATTCAGTGGTTTTATGACAGTGTTTACCATGGACAAGGTCTAACCCTGTTTCTGATGGTCACTGAACCCGTCCCCTTTGTCTGCTGCACATCTTTGTCACGTTGAGCCGTGGACTCACCACCTTTCGGCTTTCTTGAGCTGATGTAACATCAAATCCCCTGGCAAAGCCTGCTGTGCATGCCCCCTCTCCTCCTCTCCCCAGCCTCACCTTCTGACAAGTTCTCTGCATTCAGCACGCACAATCATCCACTCCAGCAATTCCTCCATGCTGCAGGCTTCAAAAAGCCCAGCCAAACAAGTTTTATACAAGCATCATCTCACCAGTCATAAATCTCTCCCTGGAAACTTGACTGAAGTGCTGACGTTACTGGCTGGCTGGAGTGATAGTTTTTATATTTACTGGTGCCCTGGTCTTCTTCCCTTTAAATAAGAAGTGCCCCCAACGATCAGCTTTCTGCATCTCTATTAAGAATTATTTGTTCAGCAGGTTGAAGCTCACCCAGCCTGTCCAGAAGACCCAGAGGAACTGCAGAGGAACCACACCAATCTCTCAATGTTCCAACACACTCAGGAAGGACCAACGTTCATGCACCGACGTGGCACAGTTGCACCCCTGACATGGGGGTCTGACCCCTGACGGCCATTCTCACCCGTAGGAGGAGGATGAACACAGCCTCTGAGCACACATCCTGCTCGGGCAGGGAGGTAAAGAGAAGGCCTAAGATCTGCTGCCAGTCCCACCCTGAAAGCCACACCACTCCTGATCGCCCTGTCCCCCGCCGGTACCACGGATCCATCGCAGCTTGCTTCTGGGACAGCTTTTACGGTACTTGACCATTTTACTTTGGAAATATTGACACACCTAAATAAACACATCAATACAATGACAAAGGATGTTCTGCTTCTCCACAATACAAGGAGTTAATATGCTGACTTTGCTCTCTTTAAATACTGTCCAAAAAGTCCCAACATAAACGAGAAGTGCTTAATTATGATATGGGGTATTTTAATTCCGTTCAGAAGAAAAAGAATAGCCTAGAGAAAGTCCAAGTACAGTGTTTGAAAAGGATGCACTCCCATGAGCTAATTAAGATGTAAACCATGACAAGCTGGAAGTACCTTGGCGTGCTCTCCAACTGCAGCAACGGACAGGCAAAGTGTCTAAGAACAAGTTGGAAATTACTTTTGGGAACGAGGGGAGCTGTGTAACCTGATTTAGTTGTTGGTTTCATCAATAGGAAGATATGAAACGTCTTGAATTTCAGTGTGAGTTTGAAAGTAAGTGGGGAAAAAAAGAAAAAAAAAAGGAAAAAATAATCAATAAAACTGATCTATAATTTCATTGATGGCGAGGGCCACAGCTTGAGCAGGGCAGGGGAGGGCTTGCTGTCGGAACAATGATTTGCTCTTGAGAGCCAACACTCTCCCAATCCACACACATACAGCTCTGAGTCGATGCTGAGAGGTTGTGTGTGCCTCACCAGGGCTGAGTCTGATCTCTCATGTCCTGAAAGGATAGATTTGCAATAAAAATACGTGAAAACATTTAGAGACATTAAGTTTACAAGATGACTCTGATCCTGTGGATTAGTGTCGAGACTGCAAGTGTGCTGAAGCCTGCCAGGGAGAATAAAGCACTGCACTGTCCTTACACTAAGAGCAATTTAATTTGTATGTCCAGATGTTCATTTCAAGATTTTTATCCATTCTGAAGAGTTATATCTCCATTGCCTTGGAATAAAAACATAATTATGTGTAAGCCATTTACAAGATTCCTGTGGCAAATATTCCTAACCCTGCTGGGTTATTTTAGGGCAGCGAAGCCATAGTTAACACAAGGGAGGAGGACTGTTTGACAGAACTATTGAAATAAATAAAAGGACTTGCTCAAAATGCATGTCAAAGCATGTGAAAACGTGAAGGTTACCGAAGCCCAAGAGATCCCTCCATCTCTTGCCAGGCTCCAAACTGTTGGGAAATGTTTTGAGCAGCAAACTGTCCCACTTTGCATTTCTAAGAGGCTGAATCCCAAGAATAATAATGCACAGAAGATTGCAGCCCTTGGCTTTCCAGCCAGACAGTAATTCAATGAACAATGCGGCCAGCCCATCAAAACATCCTTGCCAAGTTACACAAGTACCACTTGTAGGAAAAGCTTTCTGCTTGAAAAAGAGACAGCAAGAGAGAATATGCTGGCGGAGAGGGAGCTGACGGGAAGGGCTCGCTCCTAATCGGGTGCTAAATTACAGCACGGCCCCGTGATGGTGATGGTGAGCGGCGGTGGCTGCACAGGGAGTCACGGTGGCCAAGGGGACCCTTCGGCAGCGCAGCCCAGCAGTGCCAGAGCACCACCCATTCCCACGAGGATGTGGCCCTCTCCCACCATACCCTAAATGCCAGCATGGCCACATCTGTGGAATTCCTTTAAGAGCTGGGTTTGGTTATCAGGAGAGGCCCAGGACCGAACAAGGAGCACAAATCCTGCATCACACCGAGCACAAAACACAACAAGCTGCAAATTACAGTCCTTTGCTGGAAGAAAAAGGGCTCTGAATGCACAGGGCACTGATCCAAGGTTGGTAAGAAGCCTCCCAAGGATAGAGGACACATTTTAAAATGAAACAGAGATAAGTGTTTTCTATTTTAAGTGTTCCCAGCCCCACGGAGCTGAGTCACTAAATCGTTTGGGTTCTGGGGTTTTGACCTGAAGGCCTTCACCCAGCTCTCCTGGATTCTTTCCTCATTTCTGGATACAGAAAAACATCTCAGAGTGAGATGCCTTTGTAATTCTGCAACATCACCTTCCAGCACTTCTTCAGCAGCAGCCCCACTGAAACGGTGTCCTTGCTGATTTAAGGACATCTGCTGAGATGCTTCGCAGAACCTACACAGATATCAAAGGCTCATTTTCCTGCAGCACATAGCTTAGGTGAGACCTGGTTGACCACTGCATTAGCAGTATGGAGAGCAGTGGAAGAGAGGGATATTTTGGAAAACAGAGCGGGTACCATCAGGGCACATGTCCAGAGAGGCTCCCAGAACTCCTGGGCACCTTGGGGACGCAACGCAGCCCTGCAGAGGGTGATGGGCAGCGGGACTGCCTTGCAGACAGGGCAACTTCTGTATCACTGAGTGAAAGGACCATGAGCTCTGTTCCTAAGTCACACCAGCAAGGGCTTCTGCCTGGGATCTGGAGAACTTGGATGGGGACATCTGCTCTGCTGCCTCCAAGGAGGAGGTACAGCATGTCTGCCCCACATGAAGGGCTGACCAAGGCCAGGGACTGGGACAAGGCCATCAGGCTGTTCCCACGGAGCTTCCCCTCTGATCCCTGGGATCAGAGGAGGGAGCACAAGTGACAGCTGGGAAGGAGGGATCACCTGGCAGCTGCAGTGCTGGGAGGAGATGCCAGGAGCACCCACACACCACCCCGGGTGTGTAACACAAACCCCATGCCCACAATGGTCCCGTCAATTGTCCCCAAAGCAAGTGACGTGCCTCTGGCTGACACCATCCTTGATATGCTCCAGTTGCTGTATGAACTGGAAGACAGGCAAATGGTTTGCAGTCATCGATACTGCAAATGTCTAATTCTCCATTCCCCCAGGAAAGGACTGTGAGGCACAGGCTGCATTTCCCTGGGAAGGACACATACTCCTGGAAGCAATTACTACAGGGGTGCAAACCCAGCCCACCATTTGCCATTAGTGGGTCCAGAAGACCCAGGAGAAGAGCAGCACTCCTAAACCATGCAACAACCCCTCATCACCCCCTGGGGACAAGCCTAAAGAAGTGCCAGACCCCGTCAAAGCCACTGCCAAAATCCTGCTGGAGGCAGAACATTCCACCAAGAAGTCTGAAGTCAAAGGACCCTCAACAGAAACACAATTCTTAGGCTTGAGAAGGGGTGCCACCAACACACTAACAACATCCAGCATGAATACTCACTGGGGTGCTGGAAATCACCTCCGAAATCCACAGCTAAACACACTGAGGCTTGTGGTCAAGCTTCAGCTGACCCCCCAAAGGTTGTACATCATCTGCTTCAAGATCATGCCATTGCACTTCACTACAAAACACCTTTGTCTCTGGTGCTAATGACACTTTATGCACACAGGGCTTCGGGCCACCCTCACCTCCTGAGAAAGGTGTTTATGTCAAAAGACAGCCTGAAAATCTACTAAACACCAATTCTAAAACACACACTGTCAGCAGCATGGCAAAGTGAAAGGAAAACCATCATAGCTACGATTCAGGAGAGTCTGAATGGACCAAAATGCATTTCCTTGCTGTTCCAAGTGGCCTTTTTTCCCTCACTTTGACTAAGACAAAAGGACAACTCGTTGGTACACGAGAGCCAACAGCACAGATCGTGAGCTGGCTCTGTGCTCGGCGCTGAATCGCCCAACAGGAGCCACGCGAGAGCACGATGGTCCTTGGCCCCTCTGTTCTTCCCCTCCTGATACTCAGTGCCATGGGGCCATGCTGAGCAAAGACAAGCAGCAAGACACCTAACGAGAGGTTTGGATCTTGCACTGAAGAGCAAACGCCCTCAGTGCAGCAGATGTGACGTTATGTGGCCTCTCTACTGAGCAGTTGGTTATCATGAAGACCTGCAAGCTGGAATCTCACTGAGTGGGAAATCCCCACTCACATGTCAAACTGGTGGGGTTCTCAGGCAGGTATGGCCAATTCCCAAAGAAAGGTGTTCAAAAGGAGTTTCCAGGAAACACAGAAACATCAGCACACAGCAACAAGGTTTCAATTTCAGGGTCAAAGCTGCTCTGATCAAAGCAACAAATTATCTGCTAATTAAAACACATCCCAAAATGAGGGAAAAGGGAAAAGAGAAAAGAAAAAAAATAGCTTGGAAAACTGCTGTAGGAGCCATGTGGAGACTCCCACCACAGCAGCAGCAGAATGCAGAAGGAACTAAAAGGTGCACAGCAGCTCCCATCACTATGGCTCTTCTCCAGAGCACTCCTGTACACTGGGCTGAGAACAAACACCAGCACATTCCTCACATGGTGAAGAAGAATTCCCACAGGTCACACATCACCTGCACCACAAGCCATCCCCTGTTATTCCTCAGGAACAGGTACCACCAGCAATGTTTTCACCTCCCAAAACTACTGGATGCTCGTTCCACCCAGCAGCACCAAAGCAGGTCGGTGCTCTCCTGGAAGCGTGCAGTTCCCTCTCCCCCAGCATCGAGCTGTAAGCGATGCATTTAAACTCAACGGCTGCAGTTTACAGCTGTTCCTTTCTAAAATACAGAGGTAGTTTCTTTTTTTTTCCCCATTAAAAGTGGGATTGTGGGATTTTCTTAATAAATATTCAGCATCCTCACTAGAACAAAATGGGGGTGAAAGAGAGACTGCTGGCTTTTGGATCTGCTCCGTGCTTCTATTTTTCTGTGTAACCTGCTCTAAAAGTATAATGATCGGCATTAAATCCAAGCTTGAAGGCACAGTACTAAAGCCCAGGACAACATTTACATTTCTGCAAGGATGAAGCATGAACATTCAGTGACAAATCCATTTTTCTTTTGCAGAGTTGTGGCTTTGGAGCATTTGTAAAGACAGAAGAAGCCAGCTCTGGGAGGATAATAAAACCGTTGGTTACACTTCTCTCTTTCTCATCGGTAGGACGAAATCAAAAAGGACCCCCAAAACAGGGAAAAAAAAATCAATATAAAATACTGCAATGTATTTTCTGTAGAAACAGATCTAGTGACACACACAGAGGAACTGAGCAACCCACCATAACCATCAAACAACTATAAAGTACCAGATCACACAGCCCTTCCCGGGACCTGGGGAGCCTGGTGGTCCCACGCACCGCTCGCCAGGCAAACAGCTCAGCACCTGAGTGATGTTACAGGGCAATGGGAGACACCTCAGCTATCACCACAAGGCCCCTCCGAGAAATACTGGAGTCCATAAAGAGTGTTCCAGTTTCCTTTCTCCTGCATCCCTTGCAGAGATGTGGAACTGAAGCCCCCCAACACTCCCTGCTGAATATTGCACTGGGCTGTGCACCGCTGGTGAACTTACAGCATGTTATAAATACAAGCGAATCTTCACAGCACATCAGCTCAATGGACCAAATAATCCAGTAGCTCTTCTGCTCTAACTTCAGATGGCTTAACAAACCCAGCAAACACGCAATGGAAAAGAAAATTCCCTTGTTCTCAAACACGGCCTCTGACCCAAACATGGCCACTTTGTAGATGAGTCCCCAGCTGACCTTCCTACGCAGTGCAGATGCTCCTGTCTCCTCTCTGCTGCTCAAAATCATTTTAGAAAGCTGGGCAACCAAAAGCCTTATACTGTAGCTAGTGCCACCCTCATTCCTGCTTGGGCAGCCCTGCACACAGTCCTAACAGCATAACCCCCGTGGAGTCAAAGACATGCCTTTGGAGACACGAGCACTACCCATCTCTTGGGCTACACACACGCAATGTGAAAGGATGCTCAGCGAGTCAGAGCTCACAGAGAGGCCAGTCTCAGGATACAGACAGACCCAGGAGTTTTCAAACTCATTTCAGCTCTACTAGGGACTCACTGTAAGGTCTTATGGACACCATGTACCCACACAGGGATAACGGTGCCCCTTTCACCGCACGCGCTGGACCATCAGAGACTGCCAGCGCGGAGGGAAGGGCCCATCTCTAACGGGAGGTTTATTGCCAGTGCGACGACACCAACACCACCGCGCACTCCGGGGCTGCGCTTTACTGCACACCGGGCACTCATCAGCAGACACATCTGAGAGCTCTGGCATAGCGGCTGCCACGAAATCAAGCGGCAAATCAACAGCAATTAGAGCCAGGCCACGGAGACAGGATTTTAACGGGCTTTCCATTATCATTTATAGCTGTCTACAAACTGCAAAGCTGCTCAGACCCCACTGGCTTTGGAAGAACGAAAGCCATCCTCCCTTTTAGAAATTTCTGGTTATTCATTAATGGATAATAACCAAAAGATTTAGTGGGAGGAGGGAAGAGTATCCCTAAATCCTACAAAAGCCTGAGCCCCACTGGCACTGATGGAAAGAGACTGAATGTCATTCAAAGAACATCAGGTCAGGAGTCACCTGGAAAAAACCAAACCCAAGAGTCCAAAGAGCTTTTTTTTCTTTCTTTCCCCTTCTCAAGACTTGCATCAAGTGCACAGAAAAGCAACTGTTGTGCAGAACACAGTGCACAGGGTCCGTCTGTCCAGCCTGAACCCACCACACAGCCAGGAGGCAAGCAGAGAGCTGGGGCAGGAGCCAGCCCAAACACAGATAAGGAACAGGTTCGGTCTGGTCCTTAATCTAATCTGCAACACTTTGCTCTTCCCTACTTCAGACATCCAAACATGCAGCTTAATATTTAGAGGAAGATCCTATTACAGGATAAGAAGGAAGGAAGATTGTCTACATATGAATTTATGCTGCAGAGCTGTTTATAAATAATTCCATGGGTGGATATTGCTCACTGCAGAGCAGAAATGCTGTGTTCTGGTTTAGCTTAGCCCATCTCAGAGGTGAGAGACTCAATCCTCGTCTTTTTTTGCATTCATTTGAAAAGGGTCTTTATGGTGAGGGTATCAGAGCACTGGGACAGGCTGCCCGGGGGGTTGTGGAGTCTCCTTCTCTGGAGTCATTCAAGACCCATCTGGACACTGACCTGTGTGACCTGCTCTAGGGAACCTGCTTTGGCAGGGGGTTGGACTCGATCTCTGGAGGTCCCTCCCAACCCCTACAGTTCTGTGATTCTGTGATTTTATCTGACATTGCTCTGGCAACTGTAGAGTTTCTCCTTAAACCAAGCTCCACTGGCCAGCCTCTAGCAACACTGGAGCACACACCAGTACAGGTTGGCCTCCTCGGCACAATCTGCTCCACTTAAATCACTGCTGCTTTTAGCCTGATGGAAATAATCCCCCAACAGAGCTGACATCACCCCTCAGTCACCCCAGCATCAGCCCACAGCGGCTGTGCTGATTTCAGCAGAGTTGCTCCACGTTTAAAATCACTCCAGGACGGGGGACTGTGCCTGTGAGTGGACGTGCAGCCGCACGGGTCCCGCTCCAGGAGCCACAAACAGCCCTCGGGACAGCCTGGGGGAGCCGTGCTGGAGCGGCCGCTGCTGCTTCTGCCACCCAGGTATATTTTTGCAGCTCACTTAATCCCTACTGAAGTAAGATCACAGTTAAGGCTGGTGAAACAAGGACATCTTAAAGACATATAAAGCACCTCTGCAGCCTGTCTTAGTATCTTAATCAGTGAAGCTGAGATCAGGAGACTCCATTTAAGAGTTACTGTCTTGTAACAAAATGTCTGCTCCACTCTGGAGGTGCAGCAAGGATGTCCCAATCCCTCCTGGCAGAAAGTCCTATTATACTTCATGAATTTTTGAAGCTGCCTCATGAATTAATGCACTAAAATAACTTTTAATAGAGTCCTCGTTTACAAATGCTCCCTGGAAATGTTGGTTGTATTTAAAATATATGCTTAAAAATAAGCAAATGAATATTTAAAACTCTCTTTTGTAAACAGCCTGGAGGAGGAAGACGGTGTTCACAGCGGTGTTCAGCACAGCAAGAAGCCACAATAGTGAACAGAGAACCCAAAGGAGATGCTCACAGAGGGGGACCTTCACAAAGGACTAAGTCCACAGACCCAAGCTCTCCCTGCACATGGTGTTGCCTTAAAGGATGAGTCCAATCTTCCTCTCATGGACAGCACTTGCCTCCCTCTGCTAAGGGTCTGGAGATGTACTGGGCAGGTGCTGCACCTCATCTAGGGATCATTAACAGAAACTCATTGTCTGGCAATTTATGCACTTCACTGGTTAGGAACAACCTTCCTTGGTCACCCAACCTTCTGTGATACACTTGGAAACCACCGTAAGGTCATCTAAGTCCCTCCTGCTGCAGGAGCAGATAAAGCACAAGACCATGAAGTTCTCCACACGCTTGGTCTGTTAGACCACTTCTCACAAAGTCTAACCACATCTGCAGAGGATGAAATATTTGACCAACTTTCCAAAAATAGCTCTTGCTCAAGACAACAAGGCAATGTTCAGTGCATTCTGCTGCCTGTCTGGCTCACACCACAACCGGCTCCAATCCCTGTGATGAAGCTGTAGGTATTTTAGTCTGCACAGCACTCTGAGATCCTTCGGGATGAAAGGAGCTATATAAATGTAAATCATTCTCATTAATGTAAATTGTGGGACAATGCAATGTGATGTTTACAGTGAAGAGTCCCAGGGCTGAGTTTCAGAGTGTGTATGTTTACGTATTATTTCACCGATGAAGAACACAGCCATCACTGAAGAACACAGCCACCACTGTCCAGTAGCTGGCCACCAGAAAGATCTCCACGGAGGACCCAGTTGAGACGTATCACTCCTGGTCAGGCTATGAGAGCAGCACTGCTGCTACAGGCTGCTTTTATGCCAAAGCAAGCCATTTCAAAAAACCTGCAGTCTTCCTCTTGCTCAGCTGTCCATAGCAGCCTGGGCTTCCTCTGTAACTGCATGTTACTGAACAATTTTTAAGACCAGTTCTAAAAACCAGAGTGACCCCAGTCCAAACAGTGTGGTTGCTAAAGAGGGGAAATCCATGTTCAGAAATTTACCCCTGCAGTGACAACTCAACAGTTCATGTGCACTCCAACCCGGACCCAACCCAGTATCCATGAGATCTACCAGGAGTTACTCGACTGGTTTGAGGTAAGCTTTGAACCAGGCCCTTTGAACGACCACTTCCCAGTCTCTCCATGTTAAGAGAGCTCCTACCACCTCGTCTACCACCATTATGTCCAACCTAAGTAAAAATACTATCTCCTTCCAGGTAGCCATTGGCACCCACAGACCAAAACAGAGCGTCGACATCTCAAAGAGCCAACTTAAGGCACAACTTAATTATATTCACTGGACAGAGAGAATATGACTTGAAGGTCCAGTTGAGTCGCTGTTCAGGACAGAAAGTGTGGAAATCTACAAGCCATAACCAAACAGGAGGATGGGGGCTGCCCTCAGGAGTCCCACTGCACACTGAGTACACAAGTCTGCACTGAAGGAGTAATCAACTCCCGAGGGAAGTGGCCGGCATGGGCACACATCCTAGGCACAAATGAGAGCTTCTGCAGGGTCTACACCTGACACACTGCTGGGAGGGTGGCTGCCATGCTGTCTGTGGAGCTGTACCAATGGCAGGACTGCGTGCTGCCAGCCGTGACAGGCCACAGTCCCAGCACAGCTCCGGATCTGCGCTGCAGA
>VXBZ01002611.1:0-62677 GCA_013399135.1 Heliornis fulica | reverse complement strand
TTCTGCTCAATCCCAAACTGAGAAGCAAGTGTAAATCATCACATTTAGATTTCAGCCTCTTTCTTTCTTGTGCTTTTGTTTCAATATTTAGAACTCCATCTAACAAAGCAACAGACACAATGCCACCTCCTCGGGAAACACATACCCAGCTCCCTCCATCTGCTTCCTCCCCCAAGCCCCCTCGTATTCTGCAAAGCAGATTGTGCTCTGAAATATTAATACTCTACTCTTCTGTCATTATTCCCAGCCCTGCTTCTTCCCAGCTTCCCTCCCCCCTTCCATTTTCCTTCCAGGGATCATGGCACTCAACGGGTTACGTTCCTGCACACCGTACCATGTCTGAGTGCAGCTTTCATAAAAAGGTGGAAGCGGTCCAGAAGCAGCTTCTAGGGAGCCTTCCATCTGCAGCAGCATTTTATTTAGACAGCAGAGGGGAAATTAGATCCCTATGTTGCTGATTGGCTTTGGGAGTTGAATCTTCAGTTCTGTAGGAGGAGTTAATTTACACCACTGTAAGGAACCCAAGACCGAAGCTCCCACGGGGGTGATCAGCGCTCGGGGGGAGCGCAGGGGAACAATGATTGTTCAGTTTCAGGGCAACGCGGAGTCGCCTTTAACTCGCGCTGTGCCTTCGCTTCAAATTTCTTTGAATTTGACTTTGTTCTATTTAATCTGGATTTCTGCTCCATCTGGCTTCTGAATAACGATGCCAATTTATTTTGTGTGCTTGATGGAGAAGCTTTTCTTTAGCTTGGGAGAGCAGTTATGGTAGAGCACCACTCCAGCAAGTCTATTTCAGGCCTGAAACTTCTTTCCTCAAATATTGTAGGAAATACAGCAGGAAATACAGCAGGAAATACAGCAGGAATTTCTCTAATTGCAGATAACTCAGGTAACAGAAGAGTGTACAGAAGAGACATCCCATTGGAAATGCCCTGAGCCAGAGTCTCACCCAGCAGAAAGCAGCTTTGGCACCGATGGTGCTGTACTGAGGTGCACAGGCTGATATACAGGTTGTGCACTGGGGACAGCTTGCTCTTCACCAAGACTCTGGGCTCAAGGACAAAAGGATGTTTCTTCTCCTGAGTCCCTATGTGGAGAAAAACCAGATGGCTACCCAAGCCAACACTCACTGTGGTTTTAAGACCAGCTCCAAGTTACCCAAAAGGATTAACTTCTCATACCATGTCAAGGCTGTGGTGGATTGGGTGCTAAATGAGCAAGAGGCTCACTCCCTTCCCCAAAAGAGATGAAGCTGGCTACCGAGTCCTTCATCAAACTTGCCATCAGCAAGTTACACTTGGTCTATCTCTTGCTCAGTTGGGTAAGACAGGTGACATCTGAAAGTCAACTCTCCTATCACAGAATCCCAGAACGCCTTAGGCTGGAGAGGACCTTTAAAGTCATCTAGTCCCATCCCCTGCAGTAAGCAGGGACACCTTCACTAGGCCAGGCTGCTCAGAGCTTCATCAAGCCTGACCTTGAATGTCCCCAGGGATGGGGCCTCCAACACCTCTCCAGGCAACCTGTGCTAGTATCTCACCATCCTCACAGTGAAAACAAACTTTTCTCTCCTTAGACAGTTTGGCAAAGGAGCAGCAAGGACCAAGTCCAAGAAGGAGAGCTATAAGAGAGTCCCCACTCCTGCCAACCCTGGAGATGGGGAGCCCCAGCTGCCTGGAGACACTAAGTGCACTTGCCTGGCCAGGCTCCTTGCAGTAAATACATCCACTAAAACCATAGGAGAGACCACAGCTCAGCTGCCTGCAATCTGCACAGGAATGGGGGTAACTGGTAGTGAAGTCACACCGGTTTGGGTCCAGCTCGAGCAAGCACCTGGGATCCCCAGCAAGGTGATGCCCATGGGAGCTCATCTGCCATCACTCCCATTAACCGACCCAGACACAGGCACGTGCACCCCCACTCTGGACTGCAGCAGAGACACAGTTATGGATGTTTATCTTTTTTTCAGCACCATAAGTCACCTTGAGGATGTCCTGCATCAAGCAGGCTAATTTAGCAGGCTCTTCAAAGGACTCTGATTCTTGACCGTCGAGGTGTAATGGCCCGAGTCTCACACAGCTATATTTTTATTTAGTCACCTAAGGTCAGAGGGGGCCACTTAACCTTATTATTTTAGGAGGCTCAAACGTTTCACAATTATAAACAGAGGAGTAAAAAGGAGAGCTAAATTTGTGCAATACATTACTTACAATTTCCTAGCCTCCAAACCCAAGCTAGAAGAGCGCGGATGGCTCTGATACAGACTTTCTTATCTAGAGCCTGGTTTGAAGGGAACCTACAGAGCTAATGGCACAAACTGGTTAACACCAAAGGCTGCTTCATGCTGTGGATCGAGTGGGTTTGCTCCTACCATGCCTCCAGACTCTACAAACACTCTTCCAAGGCAAGACAGGCCCTATATAATAAGGGGGCAAGCGTGCCAGTCTGTTTATTATAATAACAGAGGAGCAGACACACACGTAGCTGCTGTCAGCACAGTCTCAATCAGCCTGTCCTAAGGGTTCGGCACCTCCTGCCAGCAAGTCTTGACTCGTCTTGCTGCTGGGCTCTTATTCCAGCTTACCACAGACCACAGGTCCCACAAGGAACTGCTGCAGCCTCTTCAGAGATTCCCTTGCACCGAGTAACTCCCAGTCACTGGCAGCCCTTGCACTGAAATTGAGACACCTCTCCTGAGGCTCCTTCACCTTCTCCCAGCCAGTGTCCCAGGAAAGGGGTCCCCTCGTGTGTGGCAGAAAAAGCCATGCAGAGATCCCCTATCCAAAACAGTTGGGGAGGAACACTCATAGACAGGGCCATGTCCAGCTTGTCCAAAGGCAAACAGGAAGAACAAGAAATATCCCTCTCTGATCTACACGAGGAGGACTTTGTATGATAGTGAATAATGACTCCAAACCTCCAGCTGCAGAGCAGAATTTGAAGTATCACCACTGCTTGGGCACAGCTTCACGAGCTTCCTGTGCACTGAAGAGACAGGCAGAACAAATCCCTTCTTAAATGCAATCCTGCAACCCATTTCAATACTAGTACTGGAAGATGAAGCTTCCGTCAAGCCAGTCAGGGCTGAAATATTGTTTATTGTACCTGAAAATTAATTTCATACCTTTGGGGGCATCACCAGATGCCTTGAACAATCACTGACTGTGCACACAAACCTGCAAGTTCAGTGGCCAATTTTCTCCAGGCGTGCTCTAAAGTGCACCCACGTATTTAAGATCAAAATTCAACCCATGGTGTTCAAACATTATGGTACATAACTCAACAGAAATGTCAGACCTGCAACTGTTAAAGCATAATATTTACTGTACACCACCACAGATTTACACAGCGCAACACTGCAACCCTTTGTAGGAATACAACAGTCCAGAAAGCCAGAAGAATTAATTCTTCATGCAGTGGGTGAGGAGCTGGTGTGAACTTTTTCCTCTGTATCAGTCAAGGGCTGTCAGTGCACAGAAGAAACACCAGGGTGTACATCTGCTGTTCACCGTCTCTAGCAGCATCTGAATTCAGATCTGGCATCGCGGCCAGATGGCTACGGCTGACCCAGAAATGCTGCACACGAGAGGAAATCGTATGTTCATCCCCAAAGTCTCCCATATTTGTTTCTCAGGAACAGACTTTTACTGTCTCTGGTGATTACTGGGCCGGGTGGCCAGGAGGTCATGTTGATGGGATGCAAAGGTCCAGGGAGGAAAGCTCTGATGCTCAGTTCTAAATCTCCGTGGTAAACCTTCTGACTCCCCCCTGTTTCTTCTGGGCAAACAAGTTTAAAAGCAGGTGCAAAACTGTGTATTAAACATAAAGATCATCTTCCACATCAAAAACTATCAAGGTTCACAGCCAACAAATTTACCCTGTTCCCTTTGAAGCAAATATAAACACCAGAAGTGTTTGTTTAGGCTTTCAGCATGTCCATCTGTATTTCAATTCCAGGGCATGAGAAACATCAGTACTGAGGAAAGATGGATCCGTGTTATCTGGGACAACAGACCTGCTGCTTCTTCTGTCAAAATCCTCTACAAAGCCACTGAATCAAGGCCCTGACATCCTCAGGAGAAACCCATCACCCTGACACAAGCACACCTCAGCACTACTGCTCAAATCTCCCTGGCAGAATCCCCACTTCCACAAGGAAGGTTAACCTCCCAGTCCAACCAACCACCAGGAATGGAACCACTGCCTGGGTGGCACAGGCTGGTGCAGAACCACTCGGTCACCCCAGCCCACAACAGTAAGAGTGTCTATAAATAATGTTTGCCCAAATGTATGTTTATATAGTGCAGAGTAATAGCTCCATTAGACCTTTATGTTCTATCAGGCAAATAATATGAGTTTTTAAAAACATTTAGTACTTTAACAGGCATTTTAACAGCTCCCATAACTCAGCTGCATCTTCACCATAAATCACTCGACAGTTGAATACTCCAGTATACGACCTAATCCCCTTCAGCGTTTTGGAACAAAAGAAACAACCTTCCTAAGGTTGTTTAGGAAGAGGAACAACCTTGCTAGGTGACTGCTGGGTACAAGGAGGAAAGGTCTGTGCTTTTTTAAGTACCACTGATTTACACAGACCTTAGTGGCCATCTAACACGACAGCAAAGGTCTGAGGTTTTGCAACAGCAGGAAATCAGCAGGGCAGAAGACACTGCAACCTGCTTTTGTTAAGCACAAAGCATGGTCCTGAAAGGAGCTGGTTCAACACAACACAGGATGGTCCTTCTGCCAAAACACCCAGCTCAGCACCAGCTCAGTCCAGCCCTGCAGGAACACCTCTGTGGCAGCACTGACCTGAAGGCACCCCAAAAGAACCGGCTCATGCTTTTCTCCTGGGCTACTTCCATGCCAGACCCCATGCTCTGCCAGAGCTGATAACCAGGGGCCTTTCTACCCCAGGACATGGACTTCATGAAAGGAGCAGCAAGTGACACCTCACACACGTAAGAGCAACAGAGGACAGTTGGTTGTGAGCATGGAGCTCCACAGAAACCTTCTCACCCCGCTGTCTACCAGACCCAAGGCATGGAGCCCATCCTGGCACTCACTGGAAGGAGCAGGAACCCTCCACAGCACATGGAGACCATCACCTCCCAGCTCAGTAAGGATGGAGGCTGACTGACGAGCTGCAGATGAAGCACAGGAAGGTTGTGGAATGGCTGAAGCAGAGCAGAGGGGAAAGAGGAAGATGAGCTCAGTCCATATCTTCTTAGCACAGGGGTGGCTGTGTGCAGGGAGGAAGGTCTGCACGGGCACTCACAACACCAAGGGAGATGTGTGCCTAGACAGGTGTTCATGGTGGGAAGCAGAAGAGGTGAGAAAGCATTGGTGATTGGGAGGGGGGGTTCTGTGCATGTTTGCACATGCAAGCGTGAAATACTACATTTTGAGGCACAGAAGCCTCCATTTTCCCCTCACATCTCTCAGAAGAGGTGGGCTGGATCCTGACCGTCCCCATCCCATCTCCTGCCCCTGCAAGGCCCCATTCTCACATTTTCTCACGTATTTCAAAGCTCACATGCTGAAGCAGGAGAGGCAATTAAGTCTAGATGCAGGTAGAAAGGGGTTCCCATGGGAAACTGTTTAAGAAACAGTGTCTCTAATAGGAAATTTCACTGTATTTCACTCTGGCTTTATGATCTACTCTGATGAGCTCTTTAAAAAAAACACATACACACTCTTGCTATATATATATATCTCCATCCAGATGAATGCTTTTGATCACTTAGCATAAGTTTTTCTTGGCTGTAAAAGATGGCAGGCGGAGGAGACTAAGTGAGAGCAGGGAAGAGCCGAGGCAGTTGGATCCCAGTCGTGCGGTGCCTGGACAGGCTCCGTCAAAAACAAGGACAAAGCCAGAGTCAGCCCTGGGAGATTTACATCACATGGGGCCCTGCATGCAGGGCCACAATGACATAGTGGGTATATGAGGTTGGCCCAATTCCCTAAATAAGTGCTTGATGAAGTTCCTGCAGGCCTAAAGATTTATTCCTTTTCCCTCCAAAGCACATAATGCCTGTGAGATGAAGATTTCATCTGGCTCGATCATTCAGAGATTGTACCAGCAAAAATTCCACAGCTCTTCATAACTGCACAGAGCTTAATTCAAGAGCAGGATGGGACCTCTCACCAGTCTGCTGCTATGAGCCCGGATGGCAGGGAGGCACAAGCCTGGAAGCAAGGTGAGGATGAAGACCCCATGTCCCCATGGCTGGCACTACACCCAAGACAGGGAGTGATCATCCGACCAGCCACCCCCCTATGCTGTCCTGCACTGGACAGATTGGGTTCAGCATCCACCAAAAATAACCCATGGGTTTATCCCACAGCCAACTCCACGGGCTAAACAGTGAACACCCCTAAGGCCACTGACAAGTCCTCCCAGCTGTTCCAGCAGACCTTCCCCCTAGAAGACCCCTGCCCCCAGTTCTCCCCTGAGTACCTGAACAGATTGCAGGCAGGACAGCAGCCCACCTTTGAGCTTCAAGAGCTTTTCTCAGCTTGACCCAAACCCCAGTAACACCAGATCATCACAGCCCAGAGAACCACAGGACAGGAGAGAAAACCAGGCGAGAGAATCCGCTGGGAGACGACAAGACCCTGTTGAAAACCTCACCCATCAAGCTGCCTCAGGCAAGGGGAGCGGGTGAAACACTAAAGGGTGGAAGAAGGTAAATTATCAGAGTTAAGACATTTCAAATGACTGCTCCCTGCTGCGTTCAGCAGTTTTACTTGATGGAGTCACTAATCACTGTGGTTTACCCAGTGACCTTGTTGTGGCCATCTCATCTTCAGGGGACCACAGGCTGCAACGACCCCCGAGCAGGCAGATGCCTTTTTGGCTGTACCAGCTCACAGCCATCAAATGCCGACTGTGGTGTGTCACCACAGGGCAGAGGAACAACACATTTCACAGTAAAATGTCTTCATCATGTCCCAGACAGACAGTGAGCTTTGTACTCAGGCAGACATCAAGAAATTGGTGCAGAAATTCTCCTATATATACATTTAAAAACACCGGCTGCCACAAGCTGGAAAAAAAATGCTATAGAAAAATTAAATATTTACTTCTTCTGTTTGTTAATATATTTCATTAGTTACTCAGCTGTAACAGTCATTAAAATGCTGAAAGGGAACTTCATGTAAATTCATCACTAGCCTGGGAATACTCCTGCATTTGTGAGCAGGCTGCACGCTGCAGCGGAGCTCGGAGACTCGATTTCCCTACAGGCAAGGCCAAACGTCTGGTTCACTCACAATTTACAAATGATTATTTTTCTAATTAATCATTCATCAAAAAAACACAAACAGCAACAGGGCGTGAAAGGCAGCGCTGGTGTAAACAGAAGGCAGAGTGGATCCATCACAGCCTCACCCCGCGGCCGCTTGCGGGGGGACCCTCAGACATGGTAACTCCAGTGACTGCAGGGGAGGGAGATGGGGAAATACCCTTGCTGCTCTCTGCAGCTACCAGAAGGGAGTTGATGATACCTGGTTCTGCAATGTCAAACCTCATCTGTGTGAACTGGAGCTGCAACAGAGTCGTGAAACTTCTTGGGAGGCAACGGCGAGGATGTGGCCGAGCAGGCAGGTAGGGATCATGGGATGAGGAAGGGGAGTGGGCAAACTCACAGGTGTGGGTGGAGAGCAAACCTCTTCCATGCAACACACCGAGGCTGGAAGTGATGCATGAAAATAACCCCCAATCAGAGAGGCCATAAGAGAGACATCAGAACAATGAAAAGCGACTTGAAGAACTTTGCTGGCTTCCTGGAGCAGGGACTTGGTTACAGCTAATCCACCACCTCCTGCTGCAGCCAGGGGCCACCAGGATCCATGGGAGGTTGGTCTTCTCCACTCTTGTGCTCCCAGCCCACTAAAACATGACTGCTGGTGCCCACACGCCTACTGCTCTCTTGCCTTAGCTTGGATGAACGGGTTGCGGAACACAAGCAGACCCTCTGACCTCACAGTCCATCTGGAAATCACCTCTCCTGGCATTCAGACCTTGGATCTGCAGCCCTCTGCACTGCCTGCCAAATGGCTCACAGCGACTGACCACATATCCACACACACAGAGTCAAAACTCAACTACAAACACACATAATTTTCACCCTTTCACGCCGATTCCCTGTTCTCATCACTATACTCCAGGTCAGCCAACTCCTGCACCCCGAGGACAGAAGTTGGAAAGGTGTGAGTATCTCCAGGCCCCAGACCTCTCCTTTCTTTGGCCTTGCCCTAACAGGCTGCTGGCCAATCTCTTCCCAAGCCAACAACTCCTCAAAAGATGGTACAAACTGGTGAAAGCAGGTGGCAGCGTGATATTTCGAGCCTTGCTATAGCCTCCTGCTGCCTTTTATTATATTTCACAGGGCTGGGCTTGAAACATAATCAGATTTCAAAGAGGCCAGAGTATTGTTGGCAGTCAACTTCATTCTTGACCACTGAGATTGTGAGATCTGTCCCTGCTGCTCTGGGGAAGAGAAGTTTTCCTCCTTCCAGCAATTAATTAAACAAACTCCAAGCCTACAATAGAACAACAAAGGACATCCAAGATAAACAGGACTTCTGCAGGACTGGCTTTTACCGAAGCTCTACCAGTGCTGCATCTCCACATATTGCACAGGGATGGCAAAGCAAAATTAGCTCAAAATAGGGCAATTCTTCTGGAGAGACATCCTAACAAATACCCTAACCCAGCATCCTTGTGTGAAACAGCAATCCATCCTGTGAAGGAACAGGGAGGCTCTTGAGGACAGGGGTCATGTTGATGGGGTCTCCCAGAGGTTTTGAGGATCTGTCCTGTACCAAGTTACCCATTTGCATCCTCTAAAGTGGATGGCCAGACTTGTTCTCAACCTAATTTTAGCACTTGATAATGTAACACTTCAAACTCAACACTTGAGAAATCTGCACCAACTTGCAGGACATGCCAGACACACTGGCAGTGGGATGGAGGGATGGCCACACAGCAGGCAGCATCACAGCTGGCTCTTGGGAAGCCTCACGTCAAAAACTTGCCACATTACAAGGTTTTGAGCAGGCCACTGGTTCCTTTGCGTTTCAGACCCTCACATGGAATACTGAGGACACCACACCATGCTGAAGGCTGTGGAACATGCAGGCCTCATGGGAACAAAGCTCCACAGCAGCTCTCAGAGAGCCAGGAAGGAATTTCCTAAGGAGACAGATCAGGAAATTCTGACTCCACCAACATGAATGTCACAGTCTCCCAAGGCAGGATTTTATTTAATGGCATGAACTGAGCAAAGAGGGAGCAGTGACTGAAGGGAAGGCAGCACAGTGGCAGAGACACCCCGTGTGTCAGGCCCAAGCTGAACCAGTTGCGCAAGGAGCCGCTGGCAAATTACCAATGCAACAGGAGGAGCAGTGAAAACTACAAACACAGTTTGCCTCCCAGAGCCAAGTGTGTGTACCACTGTGAAGAACAGCCCAAACTCACCTTCCTACAGCCCACTAACAGGCAAACTGGGGCTTCAGCTTTGCCATATGGGAGGAATCACTCCAGCATTTCCACCCATTGCTGGACAAGTTAAACCAGAAATTCAATCCACTTGCCTGCATTTCACCACAAAAGTCCTAGAATAGCTCATGAGCAGTAAATGAGGGAGGAAATCCATATAAACAGAAGCTGCTTATAAGAAATACATCTGGGTTCCAACTTTTTTCTGGTGGTTGGCCTTTTCTTTCCAGTACTTCCATCAGTATCTCTGTAGGTAACCACTGCAACTCAATACATTTAGAAGTGGTAGAAAAGAATCCAGAATGAAGTGGTATTTAGCCTCAGGTCTGGGGTACTTTTAAGTTTTATTATTAGGCAGATATCTCAGAGGAAAGCTATAACTTGAATGACGTGTCTTTGAGTATTTTTTCTAAGTGAGAGTGAAAGATTGCTGATCTGAGGTATTTCCTGACATTATTTTCTTGTGTTTATGTTCTCTCCAATGTATCCTAATAGAGCAAATCTGTTTGGAAGGGCTCTGTTCCTGACAATGATGCATGCTCCAAGAATGCCTTCTGCCTCAGCAATAATCCTAAAGAAACCTTGTCCTACTCGTGTGCTTCACAATGATCAGATGCACAAGGGCTATGCACAGGCAAACCCAGAGCACCTAGCACTCCACAGACTGGGCTATAAACATCCAATTACTTCATTTTGAGAAAAAAAAAAACACCTTCTTTTTAAACAATTTAGCTTCTGACTGACCCAAAACCTGCATTTACATAAGAGCTTCCCCCACTCAAGCTTAATGCACAGGGACAGAGCTGCAAACCAAGATGAGTTTTCCATTAACACCTCCAGTGCTCATTCCAGTTCTTCAAAAATACAGCTAACCCGCTCCCTGAAGGAGGACATGGTAGTAACTCATCCCCTTTATTTTTAAGCTTAACTCTCCCTTCAAAGCCCAGCAAGATACCTGGAGTTTTGCAGTGTGCAAAGAATCCCTGCTTGTGATTAACATCTATGTGAATAATAAAGCTTCAACCAGGTTTGAGTCTGTTACCTACTGCTTCAGCAAGTTAAACATCAGATGGGAGTGAGAGCAGTGAGGGTATCCAGCCGGGTTTCACAGAACTCAAAGCAGTACTACAAGGCTTAATTAATTGAGATCACCAGATGAAAGACCTCATCATGTATATAAAAGGCAAAAGGTAAAACATCTGCTGATGCTCACACAGTGCTGAGATGGGATGCTACATGGGAAACTCTGATAAACTTCTAAGAGAAGGGACTGAGACCCACCTGCGTATCCCAGTTACATTCCTCCTGCTCCGGAGTCCCAACCTCAGCTGATGCTGGGTCTGAACGATAGTGCAGGAACACAAGCAAAGCTCAGTGCTTTGATCATAGACACCTAACTTCTATTTTCTCAGCAAAGTCTTCCACCAAACCCAACACAGGTTGAGTTGCTCCTTTTAAAACAGCACAAGTGTGAAGGCAGCTCAGACGGCGAATCAGCCTCTCAGACGAGCGCACATGCTTTCCTTCACTTCACAGGTGGCCTCGGTGTCACAAGTCCTATCTGAACAGAAGCAGAAAGGAAAGGCAATACATGCAGGCCACGTTTCAGTAACACCGTGATTCCTTCTCCTTCCATATGTACCCTTCCCTGCAATGGGAGAGGGGCTGGTCTGAAGCCAGATGAAGTCATGGTGTGAGCAAAGTACCAACCTGGCATCACAGGGGAACTAAAACCTGTTGCACTGGCTTGTGCTCTCCAGCATAAATCAAGGAAGAGAAACAGCCAGCTATCTACAGATGCTTTGAAAGGCCAGCTTAGTATTTGCCAGGCCTCCTTGGACCATGGCTGCACCATCCAGTCTGCCTTTAAGCAGAGACCATCCACCCATCAATCCACACCATTTACCCGCGAGTCACAGCCATGCTCAGACATCTGCTACCCTGCTCCCAGGTACAGATCCTGCCAGGACCCAATCCCTGCTCCCTGGCAGAGAGACTGCAGCAGGCTCTTCCACCTCATCATCAGGTAAGCCAAACTCTCCTCTCCACTGTCTAGCTGCTTAGTCAGCATTTTTTTCTCTTCCTCTTCACCCACATCCTCAAGTGCTCAAAGATGGCGTAGAGGCTCTCTCTTGTGCTATTCTGAGTCATTGCTGTAAGCTCCAGCATGCAACAAGAGCTTTTTCAGCTCTCACACCCTCTCAACAGCCCAGAAATGCTCCCACCACATGAAACAATGACCCACGGCGACGCACCACCAACCCGGGGCACAACTGTGGGGGAGGATGGGGATCCTGACCCCACACCCTCAGCTCCCTGCTCACAGCACCACAGCCCAACACCACTGTCCCAACCTGATTAAACCTAGACAGACCTTCCTGGCAACTGGGAGTGATACTGGGGGGGTTTTCCCCCAAGCATATATTTAGGCATAATGTATTTTAATGGCAAAAAGATGCTTTGTTCTGGGGGAGAGTGTGTGTGTGTGTGTGTGTGTATTTGATCCCTGTGCTTCAAACAGATCCAGGAATGGAATTTAATACATTTATAAAATTAAGACCAGATGCTGTGGGCTGTTTAAAATAGAGAAAATACTAAGAGGAGCACTCCAAGGAAGGTGACATGAAAAGAAAGAGTAAAGCTGAATGTTTCAGGGAAATGGAAATGCAGTAATGGCTACAGGACTTCAAGGACACACGGGTCCATGCCAGAAATCCCTCAGGAAAACCAGCTCCCACCTCAGACACAGATGGCTCTTCTACAAGAGCTACAGAGGGAAAAGTTAGCAGGAAACATTGACTGGAGATAGATCATTCCCGTCTCCTAGTTCGAGAGCTGCAGTTCCCTGTAAAACAATTCTCAGTACATGCATATGGCAATCCCTTCCTACTAAGTCTACCAAAAAAAATATTAAACTCAACAAGGACTTAAATGTTGGGTTACATTTCACTGCTGCTTCTCTCCACTCACTTCTTTAGGTCCCTCAGCTTGGACAGCCAGGTTTCCCAGGAACCAAAGGGGCTCCTTGTGCTGCATCCCCCGGGCTGTAAACACGGTGGGGTAGTTAATTTGTTCAGTGTTGAGTATTTCCATTCCAGTTTTCAAAAGTGATGCAAACTTCTCTGGTTGGCTTTTCGTGCCCTGGCTGTTCTCACAAGGTTTATATTTGGGGCTTAACCCAAATCAGCATCCTTTTGGAACTGAACCAGCTCAGAACAAACGCCTGCATCTCTTTCCCCCACTGATGTAAAGGATACCTCACCCAGAAGGAATGGGGTCACATTTCCACAGGAAAGGTGCTATTCCAAGTGCCAGAAGTGGTTCCAGCCTCTCTCTTCAGCTCCATGCAGCACTGCGTGATGTTAATGGCATTATGCTGAGGCACAGGGTACACTGAGCAACTCTTGCCTCTGGTTCCAGAAATCAGGAACAGGGTCTGGAATTCAGCAGCTGTGCTCAGATCCTGCCTCACTCTCCCCGTGCACAGAAGAGTCTGTGTTGTACTCGCAGATCACTTGCACCACACAGTGCAGGGCCAGGTGTGTAAGTGCCTGTCCACACAAGTACATGCATATTCAGCAGGCAGATCTTGGGAAAATTCAGTGCATGGTTTTACTGTCTACAAGTCAAAAGCCATCTCCAACTGCTAAAACTTAAATAAAAACACAAGTTGCTGCAATTCATAAGGAGCTTAATGTTTATTACCACATAGTGCAAGCATGCAGCTACACAGAAAGATTCCCTCACTGTCTCCAGTGATTCAAGGATGAGAAAGAGAAAGAATAGCCTTTGATACTAACAAAAAAGAGCAAGTGTGGAGAAAACAATGTATTAAATCCTTTTCACAGCCAAGAGGCCAACGAAAATGCTATATATTTATAAAGAAAATGAAAACCTGTCAGGAACAAAATGAACTGAGTAACAGAGCTCGGGCTGAATAAAGAGAAGAACTGAAGAACCAAAAATGCTACTAGGGTGGAAAAGAGCACACTCTGCATCCCTGAGAGGGGGCTTGGAGGGGATGTACAGCCCATCTGGGTACAGGACAGCTGGGAGTCCCAACCCCACTACTGGCCATCTCCAGGTAGGCAACCAACCGGTGAGTGAGGTCAGCAAGGACACCGCTCACAGGACACGTAACACCAACTGGAGCATCTCCTACACGCTCCCAGTATGGGACACATGGGGAACAAGAACCTCTATGGCTCTGTGCCACGGCTGCATGGGCCACTGGGTGCTCAGGACACTGCAGTCTCCTCCTACCAGTCTCTGCAGAGCAGAAGGTATAGAGATATGATCATCTGGTTGCACGAAGGTATGTGCATGAGTGAGGTCTGGTTTCCACGTGGTGAATCTATGGCCCCATTCCACCAGGTGCCCGCCTGTCTGTGGCTAAAGCAGCCTGAGGAGCAGGAGGAAGAGGAGGAAAAGGAGCTGGTGGCTGCAAGGGCAGCCATCAGCTCCTGGCCCACAAGAGAAGATATAGCTTTTGGATTACAGAGGTAGAAATCCTCTGGTTTGCCAAAGAAAACGCCACACAAGCCAAAAGACCAACTGTATGGACTGGACTGGGTCTTAACTCCACAACTGGAAGAGCTGGCACGTTTATTTCTAGATTCTCCAAGTTGGAAGAGTACCTGAAAAATCACTAGGGATCTGAAACATTCATAAAAACTCAAAAAAAACCCATAATTATTATAAACCCAAGTAGTGCTATCTTGATGGAAACAAGGCTTTTTAATGTGCAGATGACTTGGATTCAAGATCTGATATTAAATAATTTAGCTTTATATTTCTAATTGCAGGAAGTTTGTGCGATTTAAAAAATAAACAACATAAGTATTTCATAATTCAGATACTTAATTACTATTACCATATTGATTGCAGGAAATAGGACTAACCACACATTATATTTTGTCAGAGAGGAATGTCAACAGTCTTGAAGTGATGGCTACCTATGAATTATCTGGCTGCACTACATTAAAAACAAAATACAAACCATGGCCATCAGATACTAAAAAGCTCAATAGATTGGCATGCTTTCTATCCAGCCTGGATTCCCCATTAAATCCAGGAGGGGAGTAAAACTTTGCATGTTTACAGAGTTTCAACTCATGCTCAGGAGAAAAGAAAAAAGCTGGAAGGTCTTTATGTCTTCAATCCTGCCTTGCTTAGACAGTTCATCAGTGCAGTCATTCAAATAGGTCCAAATAATTAGTACCACAAAGCACAGCAATGATCCCTTCTCCTCGGTTCCTATGGGAGAGTTTGGTGAGCTTGGACACATCTCCCAAAGGTAGGTTGAGTGTGGAAAGACCTGTGCAGCTGGCAAGACCACCTCCTCCTCCTCCTGAGCCTTTCTCTGCTAGACACTGCTGCCAGGGTGGGTCATTAAGTTACAGCCATTTGATATCAAATGAACCCAACTCTCTGCCCTTGCTCCATTTTCTGGTACCCTCATGTGAAGGTCAGGTGTGGGCCGTGACCATGGCAGGTGTGATGAGGCACCATTAGGTATTTCCTACCAAAGGAAGCTTTCCAGAGCAGCTGGTTTCCCATCCCTGCACAGTGATACTCATCTACAGCCAGAAGTCTATGTTACACTGAACTCCCACAGGATACCTGGAAGTCCAGCCAGGATTACACCAGGCCGAGTCCATTTCAGCTCTCTCATCGCTCACACCACACAATCCTGCTTTGGATGGATCAGCAGAGGTTGCATATTAATGAGAAGGGGTGGTCTCAAATCTTAAAAGATGGTTTGTTTTTTAAAAAAAACAACCCAGAACTGTTGAGATGCACTGGTTTTGTATCTTCCTCACAACAGACTACAGTTACTTCTGTGGTTTGTCAACGGGAGGGAAAGAGCACAACTGGAAAACAGCACAGGCTTTTTCATCGTACATGAAAGCCAGGTTGGAAATCTCCACAGAGGCACTTAAAGAACCTCTTGCTGCATAAAAAACAATGCTCAAATACTCCAGTTATTTGCTTTTCATCATCTTGAAGATTCAACAAACGCTCAACTGTGCCGGTGGCGGTTGGGAAGTTCACACAGAGAGGTTGGCAGGCATAGAGGGAGGGAATGTGACTGCATTTCCCCAGTCCCCACAGCCACTCTGACCACCTCCCACAGCACATCTCCAGTGGCAGCTTCCAGCCTCACTCCTTCCCAGCACCATGTCTAACATCAGAGCAGCAAGAAAACACCAAACTCCATCATCATTCAGAGCAAAGGCGTAGCACTGCGTGCATCTCCCATGGTACAGCTTCAAAGCCACCCAGCACGCTGTAGATAAGTGAGTCACCTTGGGGCAGCTCTTCCAGACAGGCCAACATTTTGCACCAGAAATTTCTCAATGCTTTTTAGCCTTGAGAGCAGAGTAAATCCCTCCAACCTTAATGAGCATCCAAATTAGTAACTGAAGGAATCCCAGCAGACATCCCCAGAGATATCAACTCTGGCAAAAGGAATTAGCACTCTCTTCCTCCTCTCTGGAGGGTGAAGCAACACTTATTTGCACTCAGAGTGAAGGTAGCACAGGAGCCCAAGAGGCCTGTGTTGCTCCTAGAGAGGACAACCCTGGATGATGCCTTAAGGCCATGGTTAATGCAGCACTTCCCACTGATTTGTCTGTCCTGCATCTGCCATGCTGGGTTCAGATCTTCACACCAGGGTTCAGCCCCCACAGACCTACCGGTGTATTCAGCACTCATCCTGAAAGACTTCTGCACTTGTACACCTATGTGCTTTTTCTCTCTATGTGCTTTACCTCTTTGTGTGAAAGGTAGAGATATAGGCAAGGGATTTTTACCTCTACAATGCAGAGAAGCTCCACCACAACCCCACAGTGGGCACCACTGGTCCAGCACACCCAGCAGGAGTGTTTCCCAGAGCCTAAAAAAAGGATGGGGCTCCAGGAGGCTGCACAGCAGCCCTGCAAGAGGGTTTAGGAGCTGGTACACCCCACCAGGATTTGCATTTTGCATCCTCATCTTGCCCAGGGAGAGGCAGGAAAGCAGCACTGTGCTCGTGCAGGGCTGGCAAACATCCACAAACGCCCCATGTGCACCCTGAACGGTCGATTACTGCAACATTTTCACATGCAAATACCTAAGAGCTAGTTTTCCAGATTGACTTTTCCAGATTGATCCAAAGCCCAACAGCACTCATCTTGGGCCCTAGCAAGAGCACGCCATGGCCAATCCCCAGTGATGCCCTGCACCTACACGGGCAGGAAACAACTCCAGGCACTGAGGTGGGAAACTCCAGTCATTGCCTTTTTATGACCCTGTGTTACGTGATTCAGCAACACAAAATCTTTCATCAGATGTGACAGAAAGGAAAACTGCTGTATTTACACAGAGTACCACATAGCACATATGTTTGTGTGTGCACACACACCCGCCGTATGGCTTCCTATGACGCCTACAGGAATCAAAGCCCATTGACATTTGAGTTGGATAACCCTCCCCTTTCCCAAGAATCCTTCCAGATTTCATTTCCTCAACACTGCAAGTTTATCTAAATATCCTACAACTGAAACACAACTCAACCAACACTACTTAATCTAAGACATAAGGAGCAGTTCTAAATTTATTACCCACACTAGCGGGGTTTCCCAGTTGTCCCAGCAAACCACGGCCAGCTGCTCAGGTTACCCCAGATCTGGGTAACTAATCCATAGGAACCTTTAACAGTGAAGCTGAGAGGATGTGTGGAAAGCGAGCAGACACACTCCATGAGTGCCCTTCCACCAGGAGGGATGTCCACTCCCGAAGCCACAGCAGACACCCCACACGCCCCGCTCCACAAGGCACAAAGAGGCTCCACAAGAATCAAAGTGAAATCCCTCACAGGACATGCAGAGGGCAGGTAATACCATTCAACAGAAGTGCTTCTAACAGGCCCAGCAGCAGAAAGCTTCATGGATGTGCACAAACATTTCCACCAAAGTAAGGGGAGGGTTTGGACCCTGCACAGACAGCACTTTACCTCAGCCTAATTTTTGGCACACTCTGGGACCGCAGAGCCCATCAACAATTTTTTTCCCCAACACTGGTTCACAAATGAGCACCAGCAGAAAACATTAGCCACCACTGAGAAGCTGTGGAGCCCTCCCAGCTCCTCCCAGAGGAGGTGAGGACTCTCCTCCCCATAAGTCTCAGACTGGTGGCCTGGTGCCCATGTTGCCCACGCTGTAAGCACACAGCCATTTCAAAAGCAGGCCCCTAAGGAGTTAAACATAGAGGTGAACACTACACCCCACACAAGTCAGTGACAACTTTGTCATCGATTCAAATGGACCCAGGAGCTTAGTCCATGGCTGGTTTTTAGGACACCAAGGGGCAGTCTAGCCCCACAGGCACTTCAACAAGCACATACTTCTGCCTGTAACACCTCGAGTCAAAGTGTTTCCAGTAAACCAGGTAAACCATCAGGATGCGAGCACACCAGCAGCCTGGAGCCATACCACCTTGCACTGTGATCCTGCCACATCCAAAGAGAAGGTCCTGCTGGGTCAGAGCGAGCTGCCCATCTCCCAGGCACACTCCAACACCGCAGGAAGCGGTGCCAGCAGCACCTTGCAGGGGTCACCCCTCGCCTCTGCTCGTCCAACACACCAGGAAGGTATCGTGCAACACAAACACAGAAAATCCACATTTCTGACAAGACACCAAAAATCACAGTTTGTGATTGCTCACGTTTCAGGCTCCAGCACAAGGACTCAATCAGCTTTTCTTCTGCCTAAACCCAACAGCTCCAAGAGCTCCATCCCCACAGGAGTTTGGCACTTTAGACACTGTTCACCTGCCAGCTTTGCAGAAGAGCCATCACGGAGGGAAAGCCGTGAGGATGTCACCCTTGGCTTGGCTTTAGGAGGTGCCAGCAGTAGCTGGCCCCAAAGCTCCACTTCTCTGGCAGTGCTTGTTGCCCATTCTGCAGGTAGACCTCTTAAAACCCCAGTCTGTATGATAAACTGGGTGATTAAACAGGGGCAAACCCTTGTGATCAGCAGTCTGCAGCAGCCAGACAGCACCCTCGGTTACAGAATGGGGAACAGTGGTTGCAGGTGACCCCAACAACCTCTGGTCAGCACAGTGGAGGCGCCCGCGCTCCTCATACCTGCTCGCAGCAGCCGCCCTGCTTCTTCACTCTGTCCATCTTCCATCCAGCAGCAGCAGCTCCCAGAGCACTGCTGATCCGTGTCTGTGAAGCTCCTAGTGCTTCTCCAGCACAGCCCAAAACTCCAGCTGAGGAATGAGGGGAGGAGCTGACAGGACAAACCAGGACTCCCACCTCACTGCTGCAGCCAGCATCCCCATGGGACAGTCCACAACACTGCTCTGCTTGACATCACAGCTGCAGTTGTCACGGCGAGCTCATATGTCATCACAATAATGTGACACACAGAGAACTGCCCACAGCCACCCAATCAAGAGAGTTTCACCCAAACAGGGACACCTCAGAGCCACAAGCACCCAGCTCCCTCTCTAACACCACTTGCTTCAAGTTTATGGCAAGCCAGATACTCAGAGAGCCCAAGCACACTCTCCACGGTTAATGTAAAATATTAATGTCTCATTTGTTCAACAATTTTGTGGAAATTAAAACTTTTAGGTTAATCATATACTGAACAATTTTAATTAAAGCAGTTATAAAACAATTAATCCACGAGAGCAGGCTTGGATCCTTGCCAGCCTTATTGGTTTAATACATGTAGGCAAAGCTTATTTCTCCCCCTGTTTGACTTAATGAATGCTAATAAGTGACACAAAATATGCATGCAGCGCTCCTAATATAGTTAGTCCATCTGGTTTCACTTGCATTTTGTATTTGTCATTTTGCTTTGATAGAAAAATTGAAAATGAATTCTCTGTGCTGGAAATTAGAAGAACTTTGTACCCTGCTGCATTTAAAATAATTTCTGCAAACCTTTTTGGGGAAAAAGGACAGTGACTCAGCAGGGGGTATCAGACAGCTATTTTTTCGGTTGTTCCAAGGTGTGAGAAAAGCACAGGACTGAACCAAGCAGCCCCACAGCACTGAAGGAACAACACTTCCTCAGCTTTTTTTTTCCCCCAACAGTATTTCAAAAGATTTTTGTTTTCCTTGAATAGATGGTAATATAAAGGCAGAGGATAAAATATGATTTTAAGCGCCTGAGACAAATCCTCTACTACTTCAATTTGTTCTGCATTACAACTTGTTTGATCCATTTGGGGATGTATTTGTTTGCCAAAGCAAGCAGGGCTCAAGTTCTCTGTTGAATATTTAACACATGCCAATTTTTTTTTACCTTTTTAGTGCTTTTGTTTGAGTTTCAGAACCATGTTATTTCAAATAGCACTCAAGACTGTCACTGCCAGGTGCAACTGTTCCACCTTGCCACTGAAAAGCCACCTGAAAAGGTCCCATGGAGCTGAAGTCCTTTGCCTGCAGCTCAGATTGCCCGGAGAAGAGCCCAGTTTGTCCTGGAAATGAAAAATGGGCTCTTCTCCAGGTAAAATCCGTGTAACACAACCATGCTGCAATGAGATCATACCTGGTATCATCTGTCACAGTGGAGAGTGGCCTCTATGGAGGCTGCAGCTCCCACTGTGGCACCACGTCAGCACCTTACAGTCCCATCAGAAAGTCCCAACTGCCCCTTCACAGTCCATGAGAGTCCTTCCACCAATGCCACCAGGGTCTGATCAGCTTTGGACACGTCCTTCTCCAAAACCAGTGTGACACAGAGGAGGTACAGCTGCACTGGGCTAAACGGCACACAGCTTTCATCTCTGCCCAAGAGCACTGCCACTGGCACGTCCCAGATGATGACAACAGGGCACCTATGAGACCTTAAAAACTAGCTATGAGTCCTTGAAAACGAGCTCTGTTCCCAGGGCACCAGTGTCCCACATTCAATTGCTCCAGAATAAGCAGGAGCAAGGGACTTGTGTGTGTGTCCTGAAAAGCACATACAAGATGAGGGGAGTGGAAGGGGAGAGCATCATTGACCACCCTCTGATCACCTCAACCCTCACTGTACCTTCACAAGGTGACAAAGGGAAAAACTTACTTTCGGCACTTCAGCACCACAAACACACCAATAAATCCAGGCCCCAAGCCTGCCATTATCTGCTTAACCCGCTAATTGGTTTATGAGCCACCCTTGAGTTCTCCTTGATCCACAATCTGAGTCATGTCCCTGCCCTGATGACTCCTGCAGCTTCCCATGGCAGAGATGCTCCACCCACTGCGGGAAGGAAACACGAGCACACACCCACACAAGGGTGACAGCCCAGGCTCCACGCTCATCCTGCACCTGACCTTCCCTGTCCTGCAGCGTTTAGTCACAGGTGACCTGAAGGTGACCTGGACACCTCTGTGGTATGAGCTACAGCCCAAGTCCTTGTCACATTTCCAGCTGCTCACCAAGAGGAAGCACAAAGTGCTGGGAGCACAAGGAGGAGTCAAGGAGAGGCTGAAACAAATGAGAAAGGCTCCAGGCTGGGGAGATCTCCACCCTGTTCACCGGCTCGGATCTCGGTCACAGTTTATCCCACCACACTCTTTTCAACAGTGATTCTGCATTTTTTGTCCTGACAGAAGGATCCTGAAGTCACTGACAAACCACACAGATGCTGCCAGAGCCTGGGGTGGGCAGCAGACCTGGGACTCCTGTTCAGGGCGATGCCCAAGGAGGCACCAAAAACCCCCAGAAGATGAAGCTATCCCACAGCAAACACCTCCCGTGCACACCCTGCACGGCACAACAGGTGACATGCCCTGTCACCAATGCCAACACCCAACCAGCACAAAGATTCTGGGCAAAGTCTGAGCAGAGAGAGAGAGACAGCAACAAAAATGAAATTAAACACAGAGATGTGTTCACCTCTACATCCCTGAACAGAAAGCTGGCCAGCAACTCTTTGTAAGCACTAAATACCTTCTCTGCATGGCACTCACAAAGATACAGATGTGGCTCTTCTGTGCTGATACACTCCAGCACAGCAGCTTTTTAATTTTTTGTGCCTTTTTTTTTTTTTAAGGCATTTAAACATCCTACAAACACTGTTTAGGGAAGTCAGCGGGAGGTCAAATAGAAGCCTTGAGACTCAGTGGGTAACAATCCTGTGAAATCTTTCCAGCAGGACTGGAGTCGTTCCGACATATCCCTCCCCACCTTTTTATTTATTTGATTTTAAAGGCATTTTAGCAAAGCTCACTTTGAAGTTTAAACCTTCTGCAACAACACCACTTGCCAACACGATAAAATATTTAGCACTGCTATATACTAAAACTGTACCTCTAACAATACCTTCCACGCCTGACATAGCACAAAAGTTAATTCAGCCAACAAAGCAATACTTGCATTTTGTATCTCAAGAAGCAGCAGTTTATCTTATTTGTATATATATGAATCACATACACTATTGTGCCATTTCAACCAGTTGTTAAATAGAGACTAGAAAGACCTTTAAATACAGGCAAAAAGCTTAGAGCTATAGAGAGAGCTGTGACAAGTGCAGGAGAGCATTACCAGCCTGGAAAAATAAATCACAAAACCACACACTGGTCTGGGTTGGAAGGGACCCCAAGGATCATCCAGTTCCAAACCCCCTGACACAGGCAGGGCCACCAACCTCCAGGCCTGCAGCTAGACAAGGTTGCCCAGGGTCCATCCAACCTGGCCTTGAACAACTCCAGGCTTGGGGCATCCCCCACCTCTCTGGGCAGCCCCGTCCAGCACCTCCCCACTCTCTCCAGGAAGAAATTCCCTGATCTCCAACCTGACCCTTCCCTCCTCCAGCTTCAATCCATCTCCTTGTCCCTCCACTCTCTGCCCTTGCGAAAACCCGATTCCTCTCCTGTCCATACGCTTCTCCAAGGCCAAAATTACAGCACTCCCCAGCAAATCACCCCTGCCCAAGCCCACGTGCATCCTTCTTGCTGGGCTGGCTGGGATTTTTCGTCAGCAGCACCTCACCTAAGCAATAATGGCAACACTCTTGAATTCACTGCTGCTTCAGTGACCAGCAAACCTGCAATCCAAAGCTGCCAAGTGCAAGTCCACCACAGAGGCTAGCCAGGCACTGGGACGTCCCTGCTCAGCAGTACTGGCTGCAGCCACACCAGCAAGAAGTGTACAAGGAAAGGGCATCTCCATAACGGCACTGGGACAGAGACAACTGCACCCATCGGAGCCAGCGGGCAGATGGGGCTTTTAACCACAGCCACCACCATGTGCCTCCACCTCCTCTGCTGCTCTCCTGTTTCTTGCTCTTGGAGGGTAACAGTTAATGCTTTTTCCCTCTGTTGGGGGGAGCCTCAGCAGATGACAGCAAGAGCTCAGCTACATTGATAACAGTCTTCAATGGGAAGACCTGCAGGCGAGGATGGGCCACGTCTGCCAGGGACCATGACCTACAACGCGCTGTGCTGCTGAAAACCAGACCTCACACCTCTGTGCCCGCTGCCTGGCATCAGATACATGCCAGCTCCATCCACAGGAGAAGCTTCACCTCTGCAAACAGATGTGCTCTGAGAAAGGGCAGGAATGGTGCAAGGGTTGGGGAAGAGAAGGGAAACGCATTTTGCAATCTGACCTTTTGGGTTTGTGGGTGTGAAGGACAACGGGAGCATTGCAGTGACGGCAATGGTATGTTGGCAAGGTTCTTTCTTCTTAGCACTGTCTCCCTTGCAGGTCTTGCCTTCCTCAGTCTCCTCTTAAAAACAAGTCTAAAGAACCAATAGCTACCTCCCCCAACCAACATCACACCATCTGTTCCCATTTCTGCTCTTGCTTTTGCAGGCTGCTCTTTGCCATGCAAAGAGGCACCACCCCAGGGCCTCAAGTACACATCCTCCCTCCTAGTCTAACCCAGTGCATCTTACTCTTTCACATAAAATTGCTCAAACGGTCCCCAAACGTCTGTCTTTTCTCATCTCCTCACTGGTACCTAGAGCTCACAAACTTCTCTCCAAGCAATTCAATTCCCCTCTCACAGATGCTCAGTGCACACACACTTCATAATGCCATCTCGCAGCAAAAGAAAAGGCTCAGGGCTCCTGAACTCAGGAAAGGCAAACTGATTTACAAGAAAAGCACAAACACATTCCCCTTCCACCTCTGCAGGATGCAAACAAGAAAACTGATACTCTAAAATCAGCTTTCAGTTCCTGAAAGCATCTCCGTAGGTTTGTCCTGGCATCTCCCTCCACTGGTCCATGACAGCAGTTTGGACCTGATGTGCCTGTACATCCCTGTGCTCCCCAGAGGAGCCCTACCTTATTCTTGTTTTATTCAAACACCACCTTCAGCCCTCCTGTTCATCTCTCAAAACCTTGCCAAGCAGCAGCTTTAAACACATTTCATATCTTCTGGACCCCATGTCCCTCTTAACAATGCCCACAGCCACCCTTTCCCAAGCAGGCTGGTGGAGGTCCCTCTCCAAGTGCATGGAGCAGAAGACATCGTGGCCTGGGGGCTTTTTACAGCATGAGGAAAACAAAATCCATACACTGCCAAATGAGTGTTACCTGCAGCATAAAACCTGCTTTTTATGGGTTTATTATCTTTAAAACAATCATATTTCTATGCACATCCATATATAGTTTTAAAGGTACACGTAGGCTTGCCATGTCAGCAATTTTACTTTGCTCTTTGAAATGAAGGGAGCAATTCACTGAGTGCAAACCTCAGTTAGGAACAAGCATTTCTGAACACTCCTCTTCTGGTTTCCCATTCGGAGTCACAGCAGTGAGAGCTTCGATCTTTATCTCCCTTACACCTGATGCAATTCCAAAGGCAGAAGCAGAAATACTACTAATTTACTGCAGTGTAAATGATGGATTTGTCCTGATGACATTAAGATCAATGGCACAGAATCAAGCCCTCCCACTCTGAGTCCAACACTGGGCAAGCAATACCTGCCACAAGCTGGTCCAGGCAAGTATTTCAGCAGAGCCTCTGTGTTATTGTTTCCTCCCTGTCTTGTGCAACTGCTGCTGCAACATCCTCTCAAGAAACCTGACCCTGTGATGGAGCAGCCTGATGGCAAGGCAAGAAGGAGGATTCTGCTGTCACAGGATGCAGTGAAAGGTGGAAACTTGCTTGTTTTAATAGGAAATCAACAGAGACACCCATCCCTGGCAGAGCACCCCAAAATCTGTGTGGAGCACTGCTGCCCATGCCGAGAGCACCCAGAGACCCAACCGACCTCCCACAGCCCCGCATCAGCCGGGTGATGTGAAGGAGAGATGCAGCTCTGTGGAAATGATCTATGCAAAGGAATCAAATAACAGTAATCAAAAGCACTCCACCTGTGGGTGATCATACTTTTTAAGATGGATTAGCAAAATGACTGCTTATTTCTTGAAAATAATGTATAGCCTTGTGCTTTTAGTTCAGAATGGTACATGGGGAAACTCTACGTTGCTGCAGCAGGTTTTTAAATAAACAGAAACCCTTCGCCGACGTGAAGCATCACGAATGAGAGAGCCCCGTGACTGGGAAACATGACAAATGGCAGCTCTTGGAAAGCACAGCAGGAACATAAGCAAATCAGGTAAGAGTCAAATGAAGGGAAAGAGAAACCTGGAGAAGAAATGCTCAGCCTGACTCCAGGCTGATGGAACTCCAAACATGGATTGTGAGTAGTTCAAACACAAAGGGAAGGAAACGCCATGTCTGAACCAACTCTTGCCCTCTGTGTCTCTGGAGTCTGGCCAAGCCCATGTCCAGGCACATCTGTAAAAACACACAAGTGACAGCTGAGGCTGTTGAAAAGGAAGAGCAGAACTCTCATTCTGGGCTCTAGGATCTATCCATCAGACATCAAGTCCTCAGAGCAGTTTTGTGACTCCAAGTGCCTTACCCAGAATCTATTATCAGGCTCTCTAAGCACCTAAACCTTGAACACATCTTTCCCCACCACCTGCAAGTGAAGCAGGGAAGGAAGGGCCATTCCTTTTACAGAGCAGTGCAGAGAAAGCAAGGGATCAGATCTGTGGGTCTAAACTCCGCTCCCAACACCATGTGCTGCTGTTATACTTTGGCTGAAGATGTTCAGAGGTGTTTTGCTACAAGCAACCTCAGGAGCAAGGACTCAGCCCACACTGGGCTGTTCTTGACAGGACTGCATCGGACCATGTGCCCTGCTAGAAGAGAAACCAAACCCAAGGCTCTCAACCACTCCAGCCCATAATGTAATCCCCATCACCAGAAATCACCTAAAAATTACCTCAATCCCTGATATTTTACAAGTGGTGAAATAAATAAAATTTAAAGAGTTGACATGGTCAAAATGATATCTGAGCAATGCATCGCTAGGACCTTAACCCCAATGGCCAGGAAAAGTGTCCCACCACAGAAGTGGAAATGCCTTTCAGACATGAATTCTGCAACCTGAAGTTTAATTTTCTACTTTTCTCTTGGGATTTCATTCCACAGCATCGAGAAACAGGCAGAGTGAGCCAGAGGCTTCACCAGAACCATCCCATCAATGGGATCAGAAACACCCAAAGGCGACGCGGCGTCACCACAGACAGTCCCTGCCCTATCAGTCTGTATCACAGCAGTGCTAGGGGAAAGCAGGATCATGCAGCACAAACAATCTCCACCAAACATGGGGGAAAGGGGTTCAGAAAGGGCAGGATGCTTCCCTCCAGATTAGTTCTCTTCCCAACCACACCAGCGAGTCACAGAAGCAGATTAGTTCTGGGTGTTCATGCAAGCTGTAATCCTCTTGCCCCTTCAGTGGATCTAATTCGGTGAAAGAGCCCGTACGAAAGACCTTACGGCTCATCTTGATTCCTACGTGACGACTGATATCAGGAGCTCATCCAGCTACCCCAGTGCAGAACTTCTCTTTGACACCAACACTTAAACAAAAACTATTTCAAGGATTTACTAAAGCCTTTCAGACTGAAAAAAAAACCAACCAAAACCCCAATAAAAATGCTCACTCTAGCTTCTTCTGCCTGTCACGTTCCTCTCTGGACATCCAGGACTTGCACAGCACCGAAAAAAACCCCCACAGCTTGTTCCTGTACCAGGAAAAGTTAGCAGAAAACTGAAACTCAGCATCCAAGCTTTTAAAGAACTAATCCAGCAGATTGCACACAAACTTCCTTGGCAAACACAAACAACAGGAGCTGAATAATACATAAAAATATACTATTGACAGCACTGCTCTGCACACACCACTTTCAATGTGTATGATGGAAGCACTGGAGGATCTTTAAGGAAAGCCTGCACTGACTTGGCTTGAAAGGCACCTTAACAAACAAAGGAAGTACATTTAAAAAATGCAGTGCTAAGACAATATAGAAACATACATTATAGCTTGTGAAAGCCCTTTGTGAGCGAGCTTGTCCGCGGAGGATTGTGCAGAGCATTGATCTGTCGGTATTCTGGGTGCTTTTTGGGTGATGCCTGACGGTAGTTTACAAGGGCAAGCTCATAGGTCTCCGTTGTTTATTTCTCTGCAGTCTTTTACTTGTCACTGATAATAGTTTTCGAGCCATCTAGCCCAGGACAATTCCGATGGAGGTTTGCCAGGGGTGAAAGGTGAAAGCAATAATGTGCCAACCAGGGTCAGAAATATTTATCTGCACCAAAAAGGTTCAGGATAATCAAATACTTGAAAATTAATTTTGTGACAAGGCTTGTGTTGGGATGGTTTTCTTCCACAGCCTGAGCAGAACCTGTCTCTGTAGAAAGGATACTCCACTGTTTGCCCATCTCACCAGACGGGTGTCACATTCAACTGGCACAGCACCCTTTACCCTGTGCCTGCCACCCTCTGAAAGTCTCTGCCTGTCCCCAGCTTTTGCTGCAGGTGCAAGGGCTGCAGCCAAACACTCCCGGGGCAGTGAGTGCCTGCTTCCAGGCATCACGGTGTGTCTCTTCCCGGGCATCGCACAGCCCGATGCTGAAGTCAGTGGAGCGCCCACACCACCCATAAGAGGCACGGAGTGAAGGTCAGGTACACAGCTTAAACAGCAAAACAGAGATGGCTTCAGGACTGGCCCAGAGTTATCTCCTGGACAAATAAAACCCCCTCACAAAACCACACCTGAGCGCCAGCCCTCCTGCAGGTCCGTAGGCACAACAGCAACATGTATTTTCTGTCTCCTCTCCTCTCCGCCAGCTGTTTTCCCTCAGTGTTTATTAGTAATGAAGCAGAGCACCAGCCCCCTGGTTTTCAGTAAACTATTTACTCACCCTGAAATGGGAAAACATTGCTCTTGTTAAAAATTCCCATCAGGCTGAAGCAGATCTGCTCCTCAGATAATATAATGATACTAAGGTCCCCAAGAGAACCCCCTCCAAAGCTCATAAAGTGAAAACAAATCCAGTTACATTAGGTTAAAGAACTTCTCTTTTTTAAGTGTACGTGGAAAGAAAATGGAAGAAACCTACTAAATTAATTCCAGCATTATAAATTTCATTTAGCAAGTGCAATGCACACCACTGTGAGAGCAATAACAATATAAGAATGTTTTAAGCCAAGAAAATAAATTTTTTCAAGGGAGTGGTGAGGGGAGAAATGACAAATGTGTGAGAGAGAACCTGCCCCAATATTAATTAGAAATCTGCTTTCCTGTTTGCATTTTGCTTCATTTGTGAGGAAATGGAATGAACTGCAGGCTCAATGGAGAGAAACAGCTGGAAGCTCAGACAACCCCCACCACTACCAGAGAATGATGCCTATTTCTTACCCCCAGCCCCAAGGAGAGCCCTGGGTGACTTGGCTGGGTTCACCTTGTTCTTTGCAGACCCTGGGTAGGACAGATGAACTACACCCCTGTGGAGCCACTGCAGCCCCAGCTACCACAAAAGAGCAAGTGAGACTTCACACTTAACATCAATGAGTAAACCCAAAGAACTGCTCCCAGAGGGGGGTCTTAAACCCATCCACAATGAACAGCGATGAGGAAAGTAAAGTGCTTCAGCAAGCAAGCAAATTAACTCAGAGCAATGCTGCATAAACATGGGAGCATCTCCTCGTGTTCCCCATGTCCAGCTCCTCAGGAACTGTGTAGAAGCTGATCATGACCTGCTCTGGCAACCTCTTGATGAAACTGGGACAAACCTCTCTGCCTCCATGCCGGAGCAAGCTCGCTGGGAAAGGCTGACGGGTCCCAGCAGCACGGACGGACGGCAGCGCTGCTCCCGGTGCACCACAGCCAGGGGTGCTCCCAGCCGAGCGATGCGCCTGTCTGCTCTGAGGAGACGACAACACTGTCCTGCTTTCATGCACAGTCCCCAGGTAACTCAGACTAATTTCTTTCATTTTCCACAACAACAGGGATATTTTCTCTAGTCCCTGGAGATACTGACCCAAAACACATTCCTTTAAAGCAATCCCATGTCTCCTTGCAAAATAACCGGCATGTTTGCCTTTGGCTTGGTATCAATCACACTCACTTCTCAAACCCCAGTAGCTGGCAAGCACCTGCTGCAGCTATAAAACTTCACCCCAAACCAGTGGGAGGCATGAAAGAACAAGGGACACTTGTCCATCCACACCAAGCACTGGGGAATTGCCACCACTGCTGCAGAGGCAACGGTCCTGGGGTCCTGCTCCCCCACCTCACCTCACCAGATGGAAAAAGTGAAAGCAAATGTAGCAGCAAATTAATCAAAAGCAGATAACACCATCCATGGATGTATTCAATAATAAAAAAAAACCAAACCACCACCAGAAGACAGTGCAAGGAAGAACAAATTAATGCACGAGCTTGGCTCTTTTTTATATAAAACATCTGTCAAAATACTTAAGTGTTTTCTTTGTTGTACAAGCAGGCAGTTGTGATTGTGCAGATAGTCATAAAGCTGGGCAGTATTATAAAAGTTAGGGATTTGCTTCAGTGTCTCTGCTGGTTTACAGTTACTAATTATGAGGCTGCTAAGTGCCAAATGGTCAACAAGCAAATCTAATTGTCATTTAACCACAGCCAGCCAGGTTGTGTATGCATCATACACACATACATTTAGCACATGGCTGCTTGCACGTGGAGCTGTGTGTGGAAGGGAGCAGAGCACCTCGTCACCAGGCACATGGTTGAACACACTGCTTTCAGGCACAGCCAGGGGAAACATTCCTGCTCTTCTGGCTTGGGTTCCTCATTGAAGAGCCAAGGAGTGGAACAGTTTGGGTGGCAAGGGAACTTTAAAGTCCATCTTCAGTCCAACCCCCCTGCAGCAAGGAGTCATCTTTAGCTGTACGAGGCTGCTCAGAGACCCATCCTACCCAACATGAAATGATTCTGGGGATGGGGCACCTGGGAAACCTGTGCCACTGTTTCACCACCTTCACTGTAAAAAATTTATTCCCTCTATCTAGTCTATGTGTCTTTCAGTTCCAAAACAATACCACTCATCCTATGACAACAGACCCTACCAAAAAGTCTGTCCCCCTCTTTCTCACAAGCCCCATTTCAGTACTGAAGAGCAGCAATACCCTGCACTTCTGTAGAGTCAAGGGAGATACCCACACTGCAGAGAGCTGACCCTGATGGAGGCTTAAACCCCTTCCTAGAGCCGGTATGGGAACCAGCTTGTTACTTCCCCGGGCTGGAAATGCTGCAGGTGATGGTGATGGTGCAGAGATAACTCCAGGGCACGTGATTTACCCCTTTCCCTGTGCAGAGCACCCAGAGCCAAATCACAGCACTGCACTCTCAGAAGTGATTTCGGACAGCCAGGGACCGAGTGCTGCTGGGAGTCAAGCAGCAGGTTCAGAGAGGGCTCTGCTCCATCTCTGTGCTCCCCAGGCAAAGGGCCAGCCCTGCTCTCACACAGGCTGCCTGGGTTGAGCCCTGAGCAAAGCAGGGAGGGCAGCTTCTGACCTGCAAGTCTGACCTGTGTCTCCATCACGGAGGTAACTTCAGCCTTTCTCCAAGGTGCAGCTCCCCAGAGCATCCCCAGTCACAAGTAGGAGGATCTCACATCTATTCAGTCCAGAGGTGAAGGAGTGAGCTGGAAAGGGCACATGGAGGATCCGTGGGGATCAGTGAAGCAATTCTTCCAAAGGGGCACGAATAAAACACGGCATGATGGATTTAGGAAAAATGCCTCTGACTTTTCTCCACAGTTATCATCCCTGACTTGTAGCTCCACTTTACCCTGCCAACTGCTGAGTTAATTTCAAGAGTTTGTGTCAGCCCCAAAAATACAAAAATAAAAAAGCCAGGGCAGAAAGCAGCCCCATGGTAGCTCCAAGGTCCACCAGCCGACAGACACATGGACAGTCCCGTGGACAGCACTTGTCCTGACAGAACAAGCACAAAGGAGCAGCAGCCCACAACTCCATAGTTTAAAGGCCACAGTACCCAAGGGGTATCCTTTTGTGTTTTGTTTTTTAAATGCACAGTTTTCCTGCACTTTCCTGGGGTGCTGTGTTATGACGCACTCCACAGAGCTAGTCTATGACAGTTACCTTACAGGATTAGGCAACCACAGAAAGCATTAGAGCAATGCAGTTGATGTAGACCTGGAATGTATTCTCCAACAAGATTAACCCATCTAATAGGATTTGGGGAAGCTTTCAGGGCCATTAGGATGCCCCGTACACGCTAAAGGCTCCAGATGCTGTAACATTTGATTTAATCTAATCAAGACTGCCTAGGTGTACTTTGTTGGTGGATGTTTCTGTCATTTTCATATTACATCTCAATAGAAACTTTCATCCAAGTTCCTACATGTACAGGCAGGCACATCTGAGGTTAATCTTCAATTATAAGAGCCACTAATTATTAAAGCCTGGGTTTACAGCTGTTTATAGTCTAATCTTGCATGGTATGGAGCACTCCCCTAAGTGCTGCTGAAGGGATGTTCAACTTTCCTTTATTTTACCTTATAAACCATTTTACCCTGTCATTGGTTGTCATTCTTTCTTAGGAGGAGCCCTCGGTGGCCCTGGGTGCAGGTGCTGTGCAGATCAGCAGCGCTAAGGATCAAAAAGAAATAAAAACATTCTTATCCCAGCACTCTTGCCGTGCAAACACACATAACCAGAGGCAGACACAGGCCAGTGGCAGGGAAAGGGAGATGGAGGGGGCCTCTCTACAGACATCTCATTTGATAAGCAAAGACGATGCTATAAATCGCACTGATGAGCACTTCCCCTCTGGAAGTGAGCAAGACCCCTACAAGGGACGAGCAAGTGCAGGAGTCACCATCTGCTCAGGGGCTTTTAGCCACTAACAAAAACATTTCCTTTCTCTGCAGGTTAAACAGAGACTCTTAATATCCATTCCTTAAATCCCAGCCTGGAGACGAAACCAAAGGCCACCTCACAAGCTGTCAAACATTCCTCACTGGCATAGAAGTAGATAAGGTGCCTAACACCCCCGAAAATACCTCCATACATCAACCAACTGTCTATTGTGCAAACACCAAGCAAAGAGAGCACCTGGAGAGAGGGGCTGGAGCAACATCTGGAGCATCCAGGTGTGGCTTTCGCAGGTATCCTGGCTCCTGAGCCACCTCTGTCCTCACAAGTCCAGGGCAAACCAAGACCAATTTAGGAATTCCACTGAAGAAGACTCTGACCACCGCTTGAGGTGAATCCACTTACAGGTCACCTTGGCCATCCATCATGTCACTTTAAGCACTAGGAGCAGCACTAGCACCAACTGACTTTAATCTGGATCGGGCCAGCTCGACAGTGCTGCAAATCTCTTCAGTCCTCCTTTAGGTTTATTTCCAAAGACTAGTTTTGGCATCTCTTCCTTGGTGATATTCATCAGAGGAAAGGAGCAGAGATGAAAGCCTGCAGCAGCCTCTGGGCAGGATTTGTCCAACTCTGTAATTCAGCCCTCCCAACAGACCAAAATTTGAGAGGTATGAGCACACCAAGGAAATAGGAACCATTTCAGCTGATCCTGACTTAACAGGCTCTGAGGAAAGAGATTCTTCATTTCCCAAGCGCCTTCCCACGCAACCAACTTTCTTTCCTAAATGAGTATTTTCCCCATTATTTTCCAGTGGAAACAATTGCTTCTTAGAACCAAGGCTAAAAGACCTGACATATGTCCCTGACAAGTCAGACATGCAAAGTTCATTCAAAATCCATTAACACTGTCCCTACTGAAGTCCCACGGTCAGCAGGGACGCCAGTCCTGCCCAGCTTGCCCATGCTGCAGAACAAACACTGTCACTCATCCAGTTGGGCTCATGTACAATAAAAACACCCCATGGGCACAGCATGTGTCATGTTTCTGTCTCAGGGTCTCGCTTGTATATGGCAATTTGTGGTTGCAAACAGCTAGTGAAGGTTGCAGAACCAGCAGTTCTGGGGACACCAAAACTATGTGGAGATGGGTGCAAGGAGGCAGAAGCTCATCTCTGTGTGGCAGAGGAGCTTCACCGATTTCAACAGCTTTATATTCAGGTGCAAGCATCACCGATTCTTGGTGCGGTGTGTGCTGCCAAGAGTTCCCCAGTCCCCTGCCAGGGCACAGGAGAGAGAAACAACCAGTAAACAACCAGTAAGCAAGTGAAACCTCTCGCTGGGACGTACTAATAACTTCACATACAAACTGACCAACTCATTCAAACTTTTCCTGTTGTGTTCATGGGAAAAGGCCAGTTCTCAAATTACCCCAAAGCGCTTACACACCGCATTTGTTTTTAAAGGAGAGTGAAATCTGCATTCGGGAAGTTACTTTGGACGTAGGTCGGTGCTAACTCAAATTAAATGATAGCTTTGTTTTTCTTAAACAAATGTTTGCTTCGCTTCCAGAAGCTCTGCCAGAAAGAAGAGGCCCCGCTGCCTAATTAAATCCACGGCGCTAGGCCGCGGAGGTACGGGCCTAGCTCTGTCACGGACATTGGTGGTGACCTGAGCATGTCACCCAACAGTCCCAAAGCTCCAGGACTGCCTTGTCCTCCAGGACAGCTGCCAAAGTCCTGTCATGTACACTCACAGAATACTGTTAAGTCTTTGGGAAGAAAAGACTGAGGAAACGCAAACAGCTTCACGCCTGTTCCCACCGCTGCAGCCTAATATTGGGGTTTTTCACAATGTTGCTTTATTTTTTTCTGTTCTCCCCTCCTGTGCAAAGGGTGTTTGTATGATGAAGGTCATACAGGCTGACATAGGTTATGCCCTGACTCCTTTGGGGGCTCTCCTGTTTCACCTTTCCCTTGTCCAGTGGGTGCCTGGAGGGGAAAAAGCTCAGAGCAGAGCCCTGAGACTAACCCCAGTTCCTTAACCTGCCATTTAGCCACTAATTAAAGCCCATCCCAGAGCAGTTTCTGACACTTGTGCAAAGTTGCCTAATTAACCAAAAGCTGAACACAACTCCAGAACCAATTCCAGCTGCTGCTTTGGAAAAAAAAATAAAATAAATCACAGATTCACAAAATCCCAGACTGGTCTGGGTTGGAAGGGTCCCCAAGGATCATCCAGTTCCAACCCCCCTGCCACATGAGGGCCACCAACCTCCAGGCCTGCAGCTAGACAAGGTTGCCCAGGGCTCCATCCAACTTGGCCTTGAACCCCTCCAGGCTTGGGGCATACCCCACCTCTACAAATCCTACAAATCCTGCGCAGCCCCATCACTGGCTGCAGAAACATCAAGCACAAGCACAGCACTAAAGGAAAAAAAATCTTTGAACATTACTGAGAATGGGCTTAAACAGAACGGATGACCCACCGCTAGTGTAGACCTCTAAAAAAAATAAAAATCTTCATTTTCTTCTGAGCTCAGACTTCTGTGTCAACTTTGCCAACTCTGCTCTTTAACAAAGCTGACATTAAAAAAAAAAAAAGAGAGAGAAGCTATATCTGATCTCATCAGCCATTCTGTCTTTAAAGCATTTGACTACAATCCGCACCAGACATACTTAGCAAACTTTAAAATACAGCCTCTCAACATTGTTACAATTAAGTCACTCTGAAATGTCATGAAAAGCAATCTAGTCCCATTAAAATCTTCACACTCTCATTAAAAAAGCACTTACAGACTCGAAAATGTTCCTAATACATTATTTAAAGACACAAGATGTACAGTGACTAAAAACCTTGTACAGAAAGGGAATAGCAACAGTCTGCTTTAAAAAAGCCTGTGTGCGTGTGCGTGCAAATTTGTGTTATAATTAGGTAATTGGGAAACTGCAGGTAGAAGGCAGTTTGTAATACAGTGGGTTTTGTCTAGGGGGTTTTATTATTATTATTTATTTCGTTCTTTCTCGGTAGAGAAAGAGGGGAAGAGGATGTTTTCTTTTTATGGCAGTAAAAAAGCCCATTGTAGGCAATTTATGATGGTTACGCAGAGGACACGTGCCAAAGCCACCTCTTTTCCTGGAAGGGGCAGGGAAAGCCACAGACATCCTCCGACAGCAGACAAAGGAGGGGGTCACTCGGAGCTGTGCCTGTGAGGACCGGAACAGCGGGAACAAAGACAAACGAGCTCACGCTGGAACCATCCTACAAATACCAAATCTTCTTTTGATGTTAATGGTGGATGAAGATATAAAATTTGCATCTTTATTGAGCCCACCGTTAGATGAACCGTGTTCCTCCAGGGCCCCGGAGTGATGGAACAAGAGTCTACGCTTCTTGCAGCTTCTCCTGGCACCTTGCCTCATTTAAATACTTAGATTTTAATAAGGTTTTGAGCAATTTTGACCAGCACAAGAAGGGAAATGGGCTGCAGAGAGGCCTGCAGACTACAGAGAAGAAATGAGTTGAAAGAACAAGAGAGAATCTGGAGAGATGGGTAATTGTGAGAGGGATCCCCCTGTTTTCAGCCACACCAGCACAAAGCTTCTTACTTCAGTAACATAAAATCAAATCTAGAGCTGGGAGCAAAGAAAAACATTATTTCCTTACAGAGAACAAGGGGCAAGAGCTCCTTGGAAATTCCATACATCCTCCAGAAGTTCCAATCAGTCAAAAATAAAAAATTAAAAGAAATAAAAAAGAATTCAATCTAAGTCACCTTTCTACAGGCTTCCTTCTCACCAATCCAAAATCCCTTTGGAAAGGAGTCCTGTCAGGCTGCACGGCTTGGGGAGAGCGTGAGGGCTCAGACCAGCCTCCCAGATGCTTCCAGATGTTCTGCCTTTTCCCTAGAAACACGTATGGTGGCACACTGACCCGCTCAGAGCATCCCCCTCGCTGGGTTCTGCCAACAGCCTGCACTGAAGGTCTGAGGAGGATCAAAACACAGTCAGTGCATAACGAGACCACCCAGAATAATCAGCCACCCGCACATTCAGGACTAGGGGTCTGCTCCATCATGCTCTTGAGCAGCCTTGACCTTTGTCTCTTCCACCAACCATTCCAGCAGATTTCCAAACCCACATCACCATTTCACACCCACACAATGATGAATTCCACAACTCGCTGCCTGCTTGCAGAAGACAAATCTTCTTCCTGGCTTGAGCTTTCCCAAGAACAGCTTGAACAGTCCCTCTCCATCTACCATACTCATGGCTGTATCAATGTTTACCTCACTCCTGCTTATTCATCCTTTTTCCACAGTGATGAGACCTACTATGCTCGTCTGTTCTTTCCACTGAAGGTCTTTTCTCTCTTTGGTCATCATCATCTTCACAGCCCACCTCTCTACCTTGTCTGATTTTATTCACTCTTTAGAGATGGAGAATGAAGGATATACAACATAGCAATCCATGGATGTGTAGAGTAACATAACGACACTTTCTTCTCTATTTCTGCTTCCCAAGTGCTAATACTCCCTTCACTCCATGCATGCTGGAGCCCTGAACCCATGTTTCCTTAGGATTGTCCTTGCAGAGCCAGGGAAGAGCTGTGTGAAGGGTGTCCACCAACCAGGGATGTCCTTCCTCTACTCCTGGGCTGTGGACAGGCACTTAGACTCACGGCCCAACCCCTACACATAGGTGGGACAGAGCAGGACAGGGCTGGAGGCACATACCCCACCAGGCCTGGGATCCATCCTGCACAGCTCGTGAGCCTTGGCCAGCCTGGGTTGGCTTACTAGAGCTGAGGCACTGTAACGATACGCTGCTCAGGGCCCACAGCGAGCACGTTCAACTCCCTGACCACAGGCACTGCCAAAGCATCTGGTTCAGGCTGGAAAATCCAGATCCAGAAGGAATAATAATACTCAGCTGAAGTGTCAGAATAACATTCAGCTTCTGACACCCTCAAGAGGGGGCTGCAAAAGCGATGAGTAGACAAAGTGAATGAGTTTATCTTGGAGAATAGAACCTTTATCCTAAAGAAAAGCCTGCTGTAGGGAATTTATGATAGTTATGCAGGTTAGAGAGGGGGAAGGGAGCACAGGAGAAAATGAGATGAGAGAGAGATGCATGAGCATCTTTTACAAATGCCAAAGACCCACAATAATGTCATTTTAACTGCTGAATGCACTTCAGCTTTCAGCAAAATCCGTCATGACAACTAGCAAGTCCAGTCACAGACAGCACAGTTTTTTCCTCCTCAGCTCCACATCTTCACCTTGCAAATTCTGCTCCTGCTCCCATATGTGACCCATGGCTCCTCCTGAACAAAGGTCACCAATTAGAGGGAACAGCATGATCTGGCTGCAACACAGACCATTACTCACCAGCACTGGCTGGTTTTCACTTGTAAAATGACTGCTCCTGAACTTGGGCCTCCAGAAGCACAAGTCTCTTACAGATCTTAACCTACAAATACACCAGCCTGTGGAAGGTCCCCTGTAACCATCCTCCCTGGAAAGGAAAAGGAAGGCTTCTGAAATAATGACTGTCTTTGTACAAGGTTTATCTTTCACCAACATCCTTCTCAGCCGTGCTCCTTCCAGCAAAAATCCCATCCCCACAATCCCATCCTCTCTCACACTCTGACCTGCCCCATATGGGGTGAGTTTTTTTAGTAGACCTTAATGCTTGATACAAACAGAAAAATGTGACAGGGCATAAAACAGATAAGAACAATCTGGGCATATTTTATTACAGCACTTTATCATTTAACACACAATGGAGGGAAGCATTGTGAAACACCCCACACCCCTGAAGGTGCAATATTCTATTTTAATACAATGCAACAGCTTCCACAGCAGAACAGCTTGTTGTAACCTCAGCTCCAGTAATTTCCAAAAATGCAAAGATAAATGCTAGTCCCCATAAAAACTGTGCTGCTGAGAGCACTGAACGAATTCAATACTCAGAGACAATGCAGGAACTAGCTACAGCTAGTCCTCACGTGGTTTAAGTACCTGAACCTGATTCTCCAAAAACAGGACAGGGGTTGGTAAACATACATCTGCTTGTTTCTCTCCTTCAGTCCTCTCAGTCCCAGCCCTGGGACATTCCCACAGCTCTAAGATTAGTCATGAAACTGGCACTAAAGCCAAGGAAGGTTTAACTCATCAAGGCAAGGGACTGTCCCATGAGTGTGTGACACCGTGCACACAGCCTGCAAGGGTCAAACCGGGCACCCACTGCTGCATGCCCTGATATCTACACAGCCACCAAGTACATACAGAATTGGGTGCTCAGAGTGCATCAATACCTGAAACTGGCTTAGGCTGGACCTAAGGTAACTGCTGGAAACAGCATCATACACAATCCCAGAGTGGCCTGGGTTGGAAGGGACCCCAAGGATCATCCAGTTCTAACCTCCCTGACACAGACACCCTTCAAAATCTCAGCAGAGAAGAGCCCAGAAGGCATTTCACGTTTTCCTCTGGCCCATATTAAAGTGACTTGTTATGTTTATTAATAATATTATTCCTCAAGTCTTTCCAGTTCAGCATCCATACAGCCTCCCCTTCCTACTGGGACCCTTGGCCCAGCCCCCCGAAGGCAGGCTGGAGCACAGGCAGCGCAGAGCAGCTCTTCGTCCCACTCTGTGACCAGCTCACCTTGGAGGGAAGGATAAAAGGGGTCTGATCCCACAATGGTGAATTCAGCATGAATCCTGTCTGCAAATGCCACGGGAGCAGGACTGGCCCCCAGGTGACATGTGTCTATCTCTCAGGTATCACCCAGGGCTGTGGTTTAGGCCGAGAGCAGCAGAGATACGGCTTCAGATGAGAGGCCTCGCTCCTGGGACTGGCAACGCCATCGGGGAGAAAACACAGAGGCAGCTCTGGAGAGAGCTCAGCAGCCAGCACCCGCGTGTCCTCATGTCACAGCGAGGGAGCCTCACACAGGAGACTTTGCTGAGGCAGTACCAGAAAATAAAACACACACAAGGAAGCCCAGAGCTGAGCAACTCAGGAGGAAAAGCTGGAGCGCGGCATTTACACCTGCGTGTAGGGAAAACACAACTCTGCCATCGCCACCCGCATCCATCTCCTCCACCAACACGTCTCAATCCCCGTTGCTCACTCACAGCACTCCTATTTACTGCAACAGATTTGGGATTCTGTCTCAAATTATTCATTTCTATGTGCTTCTAATTCTCACATGCTATTAAAAACTTGCTTTATAAACAAGTGTTCTCGCAAGGCGAGGAGCCGGTACGGCCCTGGGGGCCCCTGCCAGTCCAGAAGCATCTCCCCACCACCGAAGCACAGCCCATGAGAGCAGGGGCTGGTGGAAGAGCTGGCTGGCATGACCAGCGGGCAGATATCTGCCTGGGTCAATGCCACAGGAGATCTTGTTTCACAGCAAAACAATCGCTCATAAAAATTCCATTTAAGTTACTATAACTTAACATTGTCCAAATGGAAACCCAGGGGCTATGGCTGAACCCTGGGTGACTCTGTGGAGTTGGAGGGCATTTTTCTTGGGTTTTTTTTTTCTCTTGACTTTTTTTGTTGTTTTTTTTTTTTAAATATTCATTGATCTGAGCAAACATAATCATCACCATCTGTTGTGAACACAGTTGGAACAGGAAAAAAAAAAAGGATCACATGCAAGGCTGGTGTAAACCAGTGAGATTCTTCTGACCCCAGCAGATCCATTAACACTCAGATAAAGCGTTTCACACAATTTCTGCCTGAAATCGCTCATAACATTAAAAATGCACCTTTAGCCAGAGGGGTTTTTGTTTGGTTTCTTTTGTGGCACAAGGCTGCTTTTTTGTTTCCTTTTGTTCTAATGCTCTTGTAGACTAAGTGGAAAAGGATCTTGGATCTTGACATCCCACTTCACTAGAAAGATGTCACACGCAGCAACATCCGTGCCTCTGCCTGTCGAGTCAGGCAGTCAAGCACCTCCCCAGCCCCCTCCATTACCGGACCGAGACGCTGAATAAATTCCCTCAGCTCCTACAGAGGGTAAAAACAACAAAACACAATCAGGAATGTTTAATGACTCAGTGCAACGGAAAATAAATGGCTTAAAAACACAAGTGCTTTTCGGTGAAGTGAACGAGCTCTCCACTGCTGGAGGAGGAACTGAGGCCGCGTGGACCCTTCACTGCAGGTGCCTTTGCCACCACCAAGGCCTGTGAGGATGTGATGCCTGAGTGCTGGAGGTCCCATTCAGCTCCCCAGGCAGCTCTGCACCAAGCTGGGGGACCAACAGGGACCCTCCCTGCCCTGCTTCATTCCTGCAGACAATGGGTGCAGAACGCTACAGACAAGGTGGCCTCGCAATCACTGCTGACAGGGTAAAAATGGCACCACTGAGCCACTGAGGGGAGACACGGGTTTACCCAAAATCCAAGCAGTCCTGACAAGAGGCACTAGGGAGTACCACTAACCCTGAGGAGGAACTTCTTTCCTGGGAGGGTGGCAGAGCCCTGGAAAAGGCTGCTCAGAGAGGTTGGGGTCTCCTTCTCTGGAGACACTTAAACCCCATGATCCCGGATGCTGCCCTGTGCAGGCTGCTTGAGAGGTCCTCCTCAGGGGTTTTGACTGGATGATCTCCAGAGGTCCCTGCCAACCCCCACCAGTCTGGGATTCTGACTCATGGGCACAGCCTTACTGGGAACACAGACCAACTCACATCCACACCACCTGAGGATAAACTCAGGAAACAGTTCCACGCATTCCTCAACCTCTCGGCATCATGCAACATGCTCCAGAAAACCCAAGCCCTGCTCACCTCAGCAGCAAGGCTGGAGTAAGATGTGAGAGGCTGATGATAACACCAGCTCGAGCAGCCCTGAGCCAGGTCACGAGCAGGAGCCATGGCAGCCCTCTGCTGAGCCATGTGCCATGTTAAAACAGCTTTGGCATCCCAGCTCTAGACACGCAACACAAAGCAAAACAAGAGCAACATCCTGATACATCCGATAACACAAGAGAAAAAAGCTGCAAAAACACAGGTGAGATTTTTCTAACGTGGATATTTAATGGCAACAGATTAGTGAGATCTCAATAATAAGCCATCACCAGTGCTTTAAAAAAACCCAAGCCACATCACTGCTACCCTCCCAACTGCTACCTTCCCTTTGTTTCCATTCTCACATAATTCCTGCAGCCAGAATACTAACAACACCAGAGAACAGTGCAGACCACCTAGGGTCCAGGATGAGACTCTTCAAATGGTTAGAGGAATTGATTTTGAAAAATAGGGGGATTTTAGCTGGATTTGGAGCATCTTTATAGGTTCTGGTGGAAGCCAGCACTGAAATGCTGCTGGACTTGAAGTGGAATGGGATCTCATATCACCAGGGAAGGAAACAAACTGGAGGAAAGCTCCAGTGTGATGTAGGATGAATACCAAGTGGTTTCTATCTCTGGCAACTTGTGAATTTAGTATTATGCTCCTTCTAAAGCATATCACACTGATCTCAAACCTTCATGTTGTCACGGGTTTCCTGGACAAGCAGGATTATTTTGGTATTAATCCTTTGCTAGATTTAGCAGTGCCTCAGATGCTGAAACTCTGCATGAGAGCCAATCTCACGGATTTCTCCACCTGACTTTTCTTGGCTCCCTCTCTGAGTACTGACAGGTATTTGTAAGACCCTGGCATCATTCAGCCCAGGGCAATTAGCATTATTTTGTAAAAAAAGGACTTTAAGTGCATGCAACCGTACCGTAACACTGCTTGCACTGCGCTCGGCCAGCTAACAGACAGGGTTACATTACCTACTCCTTTATAATACACCTATTACACACATTTTTCCTGGATAACACTAAGCCTGAGTCTTTCACAGTCCTCAGGGAGTCTTCTCACCGATGAGGTGGATCTGGCTGTAAAAGGCAGAATGACCTAAAATCTGAGGCTTAAAGTGTTGCATAACCTTTCATTTAAAAACAAAAAAAAAAACCCTACTCAACCCACAACACAAGTACAAATTAAATTTCTAAATAAATCAGAACCTTGAGGGAAGAGTCTCAGCTCAGTATTTATGAGCCTTTGGCCACAAGTTTCCAGTTTATATTTAATGAAGCTGGAAGGCTAAATGCACCCCCCCGCAGCAAGAATATTGCCTTTATGTTTCCCATCCCAAGGGATGAAAAGGGGAGAAGTGGGTTATTTGCACTTACACTCTAAAAATGTGTATTCCCAGATAGTGAAAGAAAAAAAAAAGTAAATACTAATGGCCTCCCTCCAGTTTACCCCCCAAAAATGAAGAATGGACAAGCAAAGCAGCTGTCAAGAAAAATTACTCAACACTTTAGGTGCCAGCCCACTCGCATTACTTCACAGTGCAAGACTTGGGTGGGCAGAGCTCTCTACCATCAGGGCCAGACTGAACAACAAAACCAAACCCAACTCTACATGTATTCACATCACATCAAGGATCTAACAGCAGGTACAACAATGCTCCCTGCAACCCAACAACATCAACCATGTTTTACGCTTGGTAAGCCCGGTTACCGCACGGCGTCCACGTCAATCCCACAGCAGGGGTTTCCCTACCAAACCCATCAAAATCCCAAGCATCACCACGTTGGTGGAGCATTGCAGCTAGGGTATTGGTTGATTTGGAGCAGAAGATTTTATTTATCTGCATTCTGCCCTGCAGAGGAAAGTCAGAGGAATCAGTAATGGTTTTCTTCTTTGTTCACCGTGAAAATGAATCCTCAGTGATTTGAAACACGAGCCTGCTTATGTCTCTGTACAGTAGAAAGCATAAACTTTATCCTGTACAAAAGATGATCACCAAGGCAAAATACAGCTCAAGCTCTCCATTTTCACAGGGATTCCCTGGCTAAAAGGTGCCAACAACCCAGAAAGAAATGGGGCTGCTCTCTCTCTTCAAACACTTAACCTCATCCGTGGCCTTCAGCACACCACTGTTTTATCGGCAGCAGGTCTGCTCTCTCCATGGCACCACCTCAGCATTATGTCTAATTTCAGAGAAAATACAGGGACTTAAACTCAAAAACCGCTCCCCCTCCGTGCCCACGGGCAGAGCAAGGCGGTGAGCTCCAGCCCCGGGAGCCGCCGGACGGTTTCCATCAGCTCGGTGCAATCACACAAAAGCCGAAAATGAGACTTTCTGCACACACTCATACACACACAGGGAAAATTGCTATCAATTATGCTAGTTAATTATACATTATAATAGAATTAGAGTAAACCCTCCTCATTATCTCCTGGTTCAGACCCTGCTCCGCAGCAAGCTGACCACATGCTGTACTAATGCCAATAGCCCTTTCGCATTAACCTTTATCTGCGCCTCGCAGCTTCGCTGTTTGCTATGCGTATCGGGCTTGTTTTGACCTTGTTCCTGGCTGACCTTTCATTGAAATCTAACATTTGTAGCAGTCCAGGAGACTGGCTCATCTCCCACGGCCTTGAAACCACGATACATTTTTCTACAGGATCTAACACACAGGACGTCTTGTTTTCGCCTTGTTACCGGCATCCTCGCCTGCCGTCGGAGGTTCCTCTGCCCTTCACGTTTCTTGGAGAGGCTATGACATTACCAAGACAGTTTACAACTGCTGCTGTATGTTCAGTTATTAGGAGGAAATCCTGAGGGACGTTTCATTATTAATATTATCACTATTTTACACAGAGGTTGTCAAGAAGGGATAACTGCATACATGCCTACAAGCAGCCGCGCCGAATACCCTGGCCGTGCTGTGCCTCCTGCAACCACGGCAGCCAGGACACCGAGCTCCTCCAGCCCTCCCATGTCCCCAAAACTGTGACTGAGGCAGATGAAAGAGGCCTTTGACGGCTGTGATCCGCTGCTGGAGGAAGCGGTTTACGGCTGGAGATTGGGAGCGATGGTGTTTAACGCAGATGTCTGTGTGGGAACTCGGGCTCCTGCGAGCGACACATCTTTAAGCATCTCTGACAAGTCCTGACTTCACAGACTCGCACTGCGGGGACAGAATCATCTTCGTGCACAGGAGGAAGCCGTGACCTGCATAATATTTGCTCTGCAAAGTAAACATGCCCTGTTCATGCCTTTTTTTTTTTTTTTTAAGAAAAATAGAGAAAGAAACCCAGAATAAAGTTCTCAGAAGGAACACCAAAAAGAACCCATCAGGAAGAGTCCTTCCAAAGAGGGCAAAGTCCCAGTTGCCACACAACAGACTCGACACAGCAGTGCAGTAAAGACAATAATTTAAATTCCCAGGAGCGCAGGGAGTGTGGTTTAACAGTTTCCTCCTTTTCCACTACAGAAATAACACAAAGCTGCAAACAGCATTCTGGTTTCAATCTCTGCTGTGCATTCCCTGTAACCTTCCCCATCTGCTCCCACGGAGGTTTAGGTGTCAGAGACACAAACCGAAAATCACATTTGTGAGGAAAGGCCCAGGAGCAGATTTTTGACTGGTTGTGGTGCGTCAGGAAAAAAAAAAGGGGAGAAAAAAAAACCCAAACAAAAAATGAAGATGGACAGAAAAAAAGACAGACTGGAGATTTAGCTCAAAAATGGTTGAAGCTTCCATCTTGGCAAGGGGAGGTATTAATGAAAAAAAAATAAATCCCCTCAGAAACTTCAAAAAACCCCAACAATTAAGTTAAACTCACGAGCAAGGGCATGGAAAAACTTACTTCACAAAAACTTCCTCTACCATACAAGCACAGTGTAATGAGACAAAACCAACGTGGCTACTGAGAGGTGGCGATGTGGGGTCTGTGGACAGGACACAGACACCAAACACAGCAGAAAGAGGTGAGCCTGGGTTAAGAAGCAGGTCTGGTGGCAGTGAACATCCCACACACACATATCAGAGCACACCAACTGCTGCCCTGGCTTTACCCTGCCCATGCCACAGGCTCCACTGCCAGGGGCTTGGGACACATCAGGGTGGTGATGAAACCCCTCAGCCCCCAAACACTCATTGAAGACCCACAGTAGACACAGACACCCCTGGAGTCGCTGCATCATGCTGTGATGACAGGGAAAATGCTCTTTCCCCCTCCCGCCCTGACCCTTTGTTCTCGAGATATAAAACTTAAACAACTCAATGTTTAAAGATCACCAACAAAAGTCACAAATAGCTATATTTTAAAAAATTGCTTTAACATTTTAAACCCTCAAATGTCAACCAAAATAACTGCAGTCAGCTTGAAAGATGGTATTTTTTCACTTTGAGGATGTCCAGTGGAAGACCTGTGCAGGGTTTATGTCTCACTTTCGAGCACCATCGTTATCTGCCTCACAATGGAAACTCTTCTTCCTCCAGGGGAATCCAGTCAAGAGAGGGGGAAGGGATGCTCTGAGCACAAGGAAAATGAAGGCCATGCCACTCCATCCTGAGGGAACCAGAGAGCCCCAGGAAGAGCCTCTGGGTGACAGACACCAAAGCCACCAACCACTGCAAGCAGGAGAAGATGACGCAACCCCAACCCCACGTCTCCAGCCAAAGAGCAGTGAACCTACCACTGTGTCTAACAGAGCCTCTCATCTTGTCTTGTCTCCAGCCCCTTCCCACAAGTGAGATAATCTGGCCTTTAAATAGGGTTCACAGCACTTGACCCCAAATCTGCAGAGCAAGGGGAAGCAGAGCGAGTGGGCCAGCGTGTCAGGTGTTAGGATGAGATGCTCTTCTAATACCTTCCAGGTTCTGAAAAGACTTTTTATGCATTAGATCCACCCTTTTTTAATACTATGAGGACAAAACTGCACTTATGGGGGAAAGGAGCATAAAAAAGGTAATAAACATTTAATGATCCAATAATTGGTTATATCAGAGTAATCACTGCTCAGTAATTAACTCCCATTCCTGCTTGCTCATTTGATATTTTCTGTACCCTTTGATAGGTTCCTGTGACTATCAGCGTTCCTTAGAAACTCTTACACTGAAATCTTTTGATGAAGCTAAAAAGCAACGATACCATTAATCACTACACGTGTCCCAGTGGCTCTCAGGCCGAGACGGGGCCTTTCCTCTCGGCACATCGCTCCACGGCTGTCTTTAACACGGCTGCTCGGCCCCAGGATTTGAGATTTCCTCCCTTGCTTCTCCATGGTACAGGAAAAATGAATTAGCTATACATTTGCCATGCCAAAGGGTTAGCAGGAAAGCAGGCCGACACAAAATTACATCTTGAAAGATAACAAAAAAATAATTGCATTGCAGTATCAGGGAAGAATACAGGGAACAGCTGGCATGTGGCTGCAATGTAAAACTAGGATTAAACTCGGGTTAGTGTCACTTCCAACTACCTGCCCGCAGTAAGCAAGAGAAGACAGACACTGGGCTTCTGCTACAGTCCTCTCCCACGGCAGCAGCACAGAGCGGGGCTGGCACAGCTTCCTTACAACCTTGGCCATCATAGTGTAGCTGAGGAAAGAGGGTGTGAGCTCTGCTACACAAGTGCCCAGATCACCAGGTCCATCCAAAGGGATATTTCTCCATCCCTGCTTCAAAATCCCTACAAGAAAGATGGGGAGAGGCTGTTCAGTAGGGCCTGTTGTGACAGGACAAGGGGTGATGGTTTCAAAATAGAGGGAGGGAGATTTAGATTGGATATTAGGAAAAAGTTCTTTCCTGTGAGAGTGGTGGAGCACTGGAACAGGTTGCCCAGGGAGGTGGTGGATGCCCCATCCCTGGAGACGTTCAAGGCCAGGTTGGATGAGGCCCTGAGCAACCTGATCTAGTTGGGGGTGTCCCTGCTTCTTGCAGGGGAGTTGGACTGGATGATCTCTGGGAGTCACTTCTAACCCTAATCATTCTATGATTCTATGAAATCTGGACAACAGGTCTAAGAATTTTTGGAAAAACTCATATCATGGAAAGAGGCTTCAATTACTGTCTTTAAAGATTAAAAATACATCAGAAAATTTACATCTCTAGAGTAGCGGCTCTGTGATTTCACTGCTTTACATTTTTAAGGAAAATGATGATATAGAAATGATGACTTCTTGTTTGTCCAAAGCAGAGTTGGTATTGCTACAGGAAGGAAAACAAGGAAAAAAAAGCCACTAAATTCAAGTTACTTTCTTTGGAGTGTATTTTGATCTCAGTAGCACCAGCACAGAGACAATGCTATGGCATTCCTTCCTACGCCGCATTTATTGCAGCCAGATATTTGTACACGAAGGTCTTTCTCAAGACAAGGAGCTTCTGAACTTACAACTAGAAAAACTATCTTCCCTCTTCCACCCCAACCCTCCAAAGCAATCTTTTACCATATATTTATTTCAAGTTTCCCCTGTTTTATACCAAATCAGATCTGCTGCTTGCAGTGGAGCTGCCTTTGTCTGTCAGGATCTTTGTGCAAGAAGTGCTCTTCTTCCAGAGTATACATGTATATATAAACATGTCAAGAAAGACAATCTTCTGATATTCTGCCCCAATTGTCAATGCTAAACAAGATGCTGGTATTGCATCATTGTATTTTTAACTGCTGTTGTTTAAATTAATGAAATGAAAGCAAATTAGCACATGGATATTTCGTGTTCACTATCAGTATTCAAGTTAATCAAATCCACGTGCATGAAGCTGGCAATCATGCCCAGCACTGGGTAGCAGGACTTCCTAAAGCACGCTGGGTTAGAGCTAAGGTGTTAGCACATCTGAACTGGAGGGAATCTAAGTTGTTTGTATGTTACTCATGCACTTGAAGGCATTAGTAGTGATGGGAAGGGAGGGAGACAAGGAAACAGATTGAAAGGGGCAGGAAAATTAGAGAGAGCTCCTTGCCATTAATGGAAAAATAACTGCAGAGTGCTGTAACAGATTTCTCCTCTTTTGTATGCATAGGAATATTTATTTAATCAATGTTCTGTAACAAAACAGGCCTCTGGTGAGCTATTGTGGAGAGCAAACTCCATTCAGAGCATTGTGATTTGAATCCTGCCACCTGTTTAGCTGATATTGGAGAAAGCAACAAGACGTGGCTGGATGGGAAGGTGTCTACACCGTGGGGGAAAGGGAAGAACTCCTCCAGTAGCTTCCTAAAGTAATTACCCAGACTAAGACCACTTGCCAGGGAAATCTTGATGACATCAACAGACTTACTGCAGACAAAGCTGCAAAGTTCATCACATCTCCCAAGACAAACCAAAAGTCAATTCCATACAGTAGCAGCTTTGGCTCATCAGAGTTCACGTTGACACTTGATGTTACACCCAGACCTGAACCTGCACCTGAACCCCAACTAACTCGACCCCCTGGTTGTACAGGCACACACTGGCATTCAGGCATCAGGCAAGGCACATGCTAATTACAAAAGCTGTCAATGAACACAGGCTCAGGACAGCCTGCAGCAGGGCTGGGCTGCCTGGCTCTCCATCTCCATCCCACTGCTGCCTGTGGTCACCCAGCCAAGCTGCCTGCTGGGGACTCTCCTGCACATCCAGGCAAGCACATCCCACCACCCATGGGAGGATGCTGAGTTCAGAGCAGAGCCTGGCCCTCCTGCTCCAGAGACTGGAGTAATAGAGGAGCAGTCAACTGCCTGAAGCCCCCAAAACAACCCTCTGTCACTGTCCCAAGCTTTCCCTCAAACTAATTTTTAGAAAGTCCCTGCTAAGAAGCCTAGCATTAAGGACATATTTATATACATACACCTATTAACATCCTGCTCCTGACTGCACTTCAGCATACACTCATTTTAAGTGCACTGTACAGTGATTTTTAACAACGTCTTCAAGCACTCTTCCAAAGAGGGACTGATTTAACCATCTCTCTAAATACTGCCCTTAGATAAAGCCCTGACAAGGGTTTGCTGCAAAACCCAGGGTCATTAATGGGAGCTTCTCCCTGGACTAAGTATCTAGCCTTTCCATTTCTGCACTGTTTGCTGCAAAACCATGGCACATACATGAACTCTGGTTCATCTTACACAGACCTATCACAAAGCTGCTTTGCTCTTAAATCTGTTACAGAAGGATTAAACCCCCCTGCATTCATTTTTTTTATAGGCCAGTCAGATACCAGTTTCATGACATATTACACCTGCAGCCCCTGGTGTTAGTGACAGACCTAATTTGTTTATCACCCTTACAGCTGCCAGAGTTAGCAATACATCCTCTAACAGTTGCTTCTCTATTCTGCAATGGATTTAAGGAAATATATTACCATAAGCCAGCCTCAGTATTCCCCACAGCTGGGACAGACAAGGCTGTAAGAGATTTAAAACTGAAACAAGCCATCACTAAGCAACATTTTTACATCATTAATAATTGTAACAGCATAAAGAAAAGGAAAGCACTCATCAGAATTTCTCTGGGCTACTATTCACGTCAGATTTCCGTAACAAAGTGATTGCTGTCAGTAATTTTACAGCAAAATTACAGCTTTATTTTAAAAGGTGGTTGACAGTAACACAAGTGCCTTTGGTTTTTTAAATACATGTTCTAGTCAGGTCCCTGCTAAACAGACACAAGCAGCGGCGTTTCGATGTCCTATAGTTGAATTACACAGATATTTTATGTTAACCTATTTGAGTGCCCTGTAGATCCTAATTAAGTAGTCAGGCAAAACTTAAAAGAAAATATTATTAAACCTATTTTGCAGACAGGAAAACTCAGGCACAGCAAGGTGACACCTAAGCACGTATTTGACTTGACACTAAACGGTATCTCAGAAATCAGCGCTGTCCCCACAGACCTGCTCTTCTCAGTCAAGAAGCCCAGACCTACAAGCCCAGACACAGCATCTCCCATGAGCACAGGCACAGATCCGAGCCCAAATCCAGCCTTACTCAGCACAACACGAAGCAGGTGCTCCTGCAGCCGTGCTGAGCCGGGAGGGGAGAGACTCTGCCTCAAGGTTACCAAAGACCGTGCTTACAGGAAACAAACCAAGGTCTCCCATGAACCCACTCAGCATCTTAATTAAAGAGCAAGTTTGGAGGACAAGAGGTATCAGAGAAGTTGTTTTGACCTTCACAAACCCGAACAGCAAGCGCATGTGGCAGGAGGTGAAGTGGATGGGGGCCAAGCAAGACACCCTGCCAGCCCACTCTGGTGTCCCAGCTGGGCAGAGCACTACACTGAGTGGGCTGCAGAACAACAGACAAAAACAAATAACAAAACTGGAAAATAATCATCTTCTTTAGGTGAATTATCCCTCTTCCTCTCCAGCTTTCCCATGCCACATTCACATCCAACACACACATCCGACACTACGCTGGCCTTTGCTGAGAGGGGCACTACAGACCTTGAACTGGTCCCAGAAAATCCACACTTGAAACTGCAAGGGAAGGAAAAAAAGGTACAAACTGACCAGACTGCCCTATACTCCGAAATGCATGGAGCTGTACAATGTAAACACATATTTTCTACATCCACAGAAAACAAATACTCAAAATATTCAGAGTAGCAGCCCAGCACGGAGGACTGAAAAAGAAACCCCAAACTTAAAATTTCATAGACATTTTTGTGGAGTTTGCATTCTGTGTATTTTTCCAAGTTGCAATTGTCACCTCCCTCCAAGAGTTCTTGAAATTGTCCCCCCTTAGTGTGGCTGGGGAGACTGAGCCCAGCAAGAGAAGCAGGGGGAGGTGGGACCATGCCCCTGGGGACAGAGGTGCCACTCACACCGTGTGCAGCAACGTGAGATGACTCCTTCCCGTGTGTTGGGAGGGCAATAATGTCAGATATCTTTAATAAACAAACCAACCCTTCCCTAGCCTACAACAGCAACCAGCACAGTCAAGTGCAGCCTATCCACACAAAAACGTGGTGACCCACACTCTAACACTGTAATCTAATCCCTGAACTAAAGACAGTTTAATGCCTTTACAAATCCATATGTTTTCTAATACCACCATTGCTGTCAGCAGACTACAGGAGAGCCTCTTTGAAGATGGAAGTAAAATGACAAAGCACATCATTGTGAAGGCAATTATATGCTGCAGTAACCATTTTACAATGGCCCATATGGGCTGTATTTCAACAATGCAATTTCCAAATCTGCCTCAGCAAACATATATCTCCGTCCCAATCCCAGGTAGGTTTTGCAAAACAAAATAAGACTGCAGCCAGAACAAATCCCAAATATGGATAACAGATGTAAAAATATGCCAACAAGGATACCAGAGCCATCTTTTTTGTCAGAGTACGGAACAAAGAGCAGCCACAGCAGACCTGATGAGGCGATTCACAGCAAAGCTACCCATCCAAGGGACTTGGAGACCTGGGTTGAGCAGGGGCTGGCTGCTCACTCACATGGTTTCCTCTGCAGCTGCCCAAGTCAGTGATGCAGCCATCAGCCCACCCACCTCCCCAGAGAATGCAGGGAGTAACTGGAATCCTGCTGTAGAAGCTAGAGTGAACCAAGGCCATGCCAGCTTAGTGCGAACCCTGGGACCTAACTGGAGGGAACTGGAAAAAAAAGACACAAAACCAAGCTGAAAAATCAGGTCCTTACATTTCTAATAAACACAGCAGGCAACTGAAACTGCAGTTATCTCACTGCTTGGGCTCCACTGCCGCAAGTGAGGCCATGCCATTTCCCCAGCATTGCTTCCAGCAGCCTCAGGGCTGCTCTCTGCCTTGTCCCTTTGGAAGGGCAGAGCCACCAAACTGCAGCTCCAGCCCAAAAACCTCTCCTTCATGTTCACAGAGAAGCAGGCACCAGGGCTGACAAGCAGCCTTCACAGGGTAAGTCTTCACAAAAACTGTGCTCTAGCAAGAAGTGGGTTCAATTCTGTTTCTTTTCAGTAACAGAGTGGCCCACTGCTTTTGGAGACTCTGGTTTTGGGATACCTCCATGCTGGTGGAACTGTTTTCTTGGGACACTAGCATGAAGCATGGGGGAATAACATCCAGATGGACAGGAGGTGCTCAAACTCCTACAGGACCACATGCTCGACCCACAGCCAGGCCCCAGGCTGCAGGACACCAGCTGGACATCAGCACTAGCACTAAAGAACTGAAGACACACAAAAAATCTTTCTCTCACAAGAGAAACAGTAATAAAAATTGCCTTAAGCTGCCTGTAACAAAGACAGAAATGGTAAAGGTGAGAACATACAAGTTCACTGCCAATTCATTAACAACAAAGGGGCTGCATCGTACATCTTACGCTTCAGTGCCAAGCGGAGGATATCCCGCTGGCCACACGCGCACGGCGCGGAGCAGAAGAGCTCAAGGGGAACGTGTAACCGGGTATTTGTGAGCCAGCAAAGAGCATGATCCAGTCCTTATCACTGTCAGCTCCTCAAACTGATCCAGTGAAGCCAGGCAAGAGCATTTCAAAGACTTTAATCCATGTGAAATATTACTTCCTGGAACCGGAAATTCAATCCCCAGCAATGAAAACAAAAAGCAACGGTCATCAACGGACCTTTCAACCCGGCCAATACAGCCGTGTGTAGGCTCGGTCTCCCTCTCAAAAAAAAAAACCTTTTACTCATTAATACAGAGGAAACTTGAAATGACTGCCGTAATTGCAGTTAAAAAATTAATCGTGTTTTGAGATAAATGCAGATAAAAGCATGTTTTACTAATTATCTTTTGAAGCTTCAGCTCATGAAAGATTAAAGGTGGAGAAAAGTTGTTGAAGCACTGAAGACAAAAACCCTACGGTTTGAAATCCCTTTGAAGCCACGTACTCGGACAATTGATCCTTAGTGTCCAGATGCATGAAAAAAGGAGTCGTTTCAATTCAGAAAAGTGTAACAAAACGGGCCCATTGGAGGTTTTTTCAAACATGTCCCTAAAAACAGGGGCCTCTTCTCAGTGTCACCTCTCAGAAGTGCCCAGCACCTGAGGTGGGAGCGGGCTGGTGACCACAACACCTCACAAGGCGCCTCTTTTAAAACCTGGATTTCCTTCTGCTTTGTCCCTGACCAGCACAAGGGGCTTCAAGCCTAAATTCAAAGCTGAACTTAAGAATTTGGGGCTTTGTTGAGCTCTGCAGAGCTGCAGTCACATCAGTCTGCTTGTGAACCGACGGTACTAACCCAAGCGTCCGCAGCCATCTGAGGAGGGAAGCGGCAGAGGGATGCGGGTGTCTCCCAGACTGCTGCACCCAAAGGAAATGCCACCAAAACCACAGAGATTTCTTTCATCCTCAGGGAAGAGGAACAGGAGGTACCAGTATCAGCCATTTAAAACCCTCACCACCACCACAGGAGTCACACAAAAACCACCTGAGGACCAATTCCCATCCCTGGAGCTTTTAACAAAATGCCAGTTACCTGGGGGGCAAGGGACTCAAAAGCAAGACTGTACTTCCACTGAGGGGTCTGGAACCAGCAAGGCACATCACTCCCTCCCTGCTCCACACCAACAGCCTACTTCACATCAGTGGTTTGCTGACTGCTTCCAAGAACCCCAAGAATGTTCAATCAGAGAGCCAACCTATGGACCTCAGGCTTAAATCCACTATACGTGTACCCACAACTCCACTGGAAAAAAATCACAGACTCCCACAAATTGAAACAAGTTTAAAAATACTATTACATAAAATTGCTAAGATACTTTATAGCCATTTTGCAGAGTTGGTGATGATTTACATCAGACTTGAATAGTGCCGCTGTATCTGACACGTATAGATTTCAGGAGGAGTTTCCTTGCTGGCATCCCCAATCACCTGCAGCCTGGCACCTCCAAAACCTGCTGTCACAGCACAGTTTTTAAAAGCATTAAACTTAGATCAAACACTACAGAAAGTCAATGTCAAGGGCTCTTTAGTCCTGTAGAGGTTCAGGAGTTCGGACAGACCTGCAAGGGTCCATCAGACACCTCTAAGGGAAGGGTCTCACTGAAAAGGATTTTATTCTCAGGCAGCCACCTGTTCAGAATTTCTTCTCACTCCATCCCAAAGCATCAGCACCACCAAAGTGATCCAGCCTGCTGTCACTCCAAACCTGAACAGGGCTAGGTAAAAGATTAAATAGTTGGGGTTTTCATAACCACACATCCAAGGGGATTTGCCCGTGTCTTTTTATTTGCATATCTGGCAGCCTGCCCCAGACAACTAATACATAAGTGACAGGGTACAGGTGTATTAGTTTAGAGTTTGCCTTTAATCTAGAGGTGTCAATTTGCTTCTGTTTTAATTACATCCATCTTGATATGTTATTACAACCTCATGAAACTTCTTCATTATGTGAATGGCTATAAATACACACACATGACAAACAGTTGTTATAAATTTTCTGGTTCAGCAGTGGAGGCACGGAATCTAAGCCCACACATCATGCACATTTAAAGTTTCAGTGCTCCCTCTCCTCTCTCCCCTTGTCCCTTTCTCTTCTACTTCTCCTTCATCCAATAAAGATTTATTTTTTTTCCTCTATTCAATGGATCCTCAAATTCCCTCACTAGTAGCAGCATTCAGATACAAATACTATTGCCTTACAGAGCCGTTTCAGCACATGTGTCCTTCTGGGCTGCTCCTCTGTGAGAATGTCTGTTTGTCATTAGGCAAATATAAGGAGATTGCACTGAGGTCTTATAAACATGCAAAGATCCACTTTTGTAGCTACATAATTCACTGAGTTTTTCAACACACATTCTGAGGTTGAGAACTTGGCAAATCCATCCACCAGATGTATCTTTCTGATCCCAGAACTCATTAAAATTTACTTTTTATTCTTTCTTTTTTTTTCCTAAGTCCAGCAGACTCAGCTGTTGAGCCACATTAATTGCATTTTTATTATTTTTTTCCATAGTTAAAATGACTAATGCTGGAAGACTCGTTGCCTACAAGCACAACAGCCAGCCAGTAAAAATTACTACAACTTTTAATCTTTCAGTAATATCCAAATCACATAAAATAAAGAGAGGCAATTTGCTCTCCTCAAAACAGACGGTTTTGATTTTCAGTATTTATTTTGAATTCTCTTTAAGGGAAAAAAAGAGAAGAGAAGCAACACCATTTCACACCAAAAGATTCCATTCAAAGGTCAAAGCGTCCTTGACGTGCATTAAAACCCACAACACTACAGAATTACAACATAAATTGTCCCCAGCAGCAGCTCTTCCCTTGCCTCCTTACAACACAGACTCCTTGGAGGTGAAACTACTTTCTTTGCCCCCAGCCTTCCACCGGTGCCCACTTGATGGATATCACATCGTGCCAGTTCAGCACATCTGGCCAGCTGCAGAGCAAGCTAAGCTGAAGAGCGTGTGTTACCCAGCTCCAGTAACAGCGGCACATCCCTGCTCCTCCCTGGACCCTCTGGAAGCTGGGGACCAGAGCCTGGTTTCTGGAGGACACTTGAAGGACACTGGTAGCACCCTCCTGTGAGATACAGTGCTAAACACCCGGGTGGGCAGAAGCCAAGAGGAAGATGACAGAAGTGGCCAGGAGCCAGGTGAACGACACAGACCCCCAGCCAGACATCCCCCTTTCACAGCAACAAGCGGGTCCTTCAGCCACCTCTCCTCCATTCCCACCATTTACCTAAGAAAACTTAAGCAGATCCTCAGACTGAAAGGTCTCAGGCCACTTAGGACTTCCAGAATTAAAATAAATAAAAATCAGTGCCTTGTGTAATTATCACCATGCCTGTAACTCATCTCCGCCTCAGCCACAGGTGTGCAAACAGCAAAACATGGGCTGGCAAAACTCACTAGGCTGGAGAAGTCACACCACAACCACTTTGTGGCCAGGGCCACTGCTCTCCCATACCCAACAGCCACCTGTATGTGGCCCAGAAGACAAGAGCAACTGCTTCCGTCTCTCCGGTGCCACAGCACGGACAAAGGAGCTGGGTCACCCAGAGCCCCAAGGGTGGGTCAGCTGGGACATGGGAACCTGTGCCTGCATGGAGGGCAAAAGGTGACAGTGGCCTGCAGATACCACTGCCAGGTGAGGGGGCACCTGCACCAGGTACTACCACTGTTAGATACTCTTCTCTAAACAAGATGGTCAGCCTGTTACAGAGCAAGGCTTCTCACAAACACTCTGGAATTTGGTTCTGGATCCAAAACATGATTTAAAGCCTGATACACCTCTATTACAATTACTTTACAACACAAGGAGTACCTCCCCAGAACTTCAGCCATCTAAAGCTCATCTAACCTAGAAACTCCTGGTGCCAACCTCCATCCACCTCTCCAACGGAGGTGCACACCTTCATCTCGAGGCAGCCACAAACCCACCTGGCTGGTTTCACTCAAGCCCTCAAGTCATGCCCAGCACAGGACAACCCCAGCAGCTGCAGATGTTTGCTGGCTTTCATCTAACACAGGACAAGCCTGGGTTTGTGGATGAGGAAGACACGATGGCAGTGGATTTATTCCCAACTCCCTCAGCCACCAAACAAAAGCACAAAAAGAGGCAAATTATGAAAGCACTGATTCTAGAGAAGCAACTTCCACTTTGGGATGCTGGCAAACACATAAGACAGAGTCATGAGCAGTCAAGTTCAGGCAGCCAGGAACTTGGATCAGGTATCAATACACCTCTGTGCACCTCCCACGTCTGTCAGCAGATTTTCAGACCATAAGGACTGAGATGAACACCAAACACCGAGCCATCCCACACCATCAGCAAAGGGGAACCAAAACTCCTTCCTATAACATTTACCAAACTGAAAATTCACCCTTTTGGTTAAAGCCTTCTTCCTCCACTGCCTGAGTGTGTGAACTTCAGCAGCAGTGTTGCCAAGATACAAGGAGAAAAATCTCAAGATATTAAGGTAAGACACTATTTAAAGGCAAATAGTACAGCAGAGCTGAGCTGGGGATCTGACAAATTGCCACTGCACGTTCTGCTGTTACAGCAAAACAAATCCCAGCCTGCATTAGCCATTTCTCCTTACTTACAAAGTGGATTTTCATATCCATTTTACAACAAAGGAGTTTAGAGGACTATGATGTTCTGAAGTGGTCTTCACCATAGCTTGGCATGGAGTCAAAATGACAACAAACCGACTATACAAAAAATGCATACAGCTGGTAATTTGTGGCACACACCGAGCCAAGCCCCAAGGAGAACACAGATACTGAACTGATAAATCATAAGGATGATGTACAGGAACACAGAGAAATGTTGGAAGCAATTTCCCCCTGCAGAACCGAGACAGCGACGCCCGAGCAAAGCGCTGCAGTTCAAGTAAAGGGAAACGGAGAGTTAAACATTTCCACGTTTCAGCCCGCAACTTCCTAACTCCATTAGCCTTTTATTAATTGCATTTGAGACTTCACTAAACTTGAGATTGGGCTATTTTTAAAACCTATCTGACTCAACTTATTGTTGCACAGAACAAAGATTAAACTTCTAATTTAGCTGCAGATAATTACGAGGCTGCAGGTCAGCCCCCCAGTGTAATGTGGTAGGGTCTTCCAGTCAAACCGATGGAAACCGTCCTTAAAAAGACAGAGTAGCAGCAGAGATGGGGAGTAGCAGGGGGCCCTCTCATTGAGCAAAGGGCTGTCCTGCCTTTCTCCCATCTGAAGAGTTGCTGGGTTTAACGACTTTTTAAGTGAGGACACATTTTGTTGAGCGTTCCCCCTCAGTAGGACGGCGGGGCTCTCACCACGGAGCACTTATGTACACAGCAGTGATCGTACCTGAAACTTCCACTCCTGGCAATGACATCCCCCTCTTGTTCTCAGCATTCCCATCCAGCCCCTGATATTTTTCTATTGATCTCTGTGTTGTAACTCAATCTTTCAATTACTCAGCCCCTTGATGTCTTTCTGCTGATTTTTTTTTTCTTGCCTTTCCCCAGCGATCATTTTCCCTCCAAGTTGCCGATCCTTTACCCTTATTTTATAAATGTGTTTCTTTACACTCCCTCTTCCCAGCACAAGACACAGATTGTTAATGAGAAAGGTCTTACTTTCTCCCCTAAAAAGCAGAAGGGAAAAAAAAAGATGCCAAGATGAAAAATGATAAGGGTGTCTTTTGTCCTATTGATATGTGGCATAATTCCCATTAATCTTAATCTTAAAGAGCAGAGCCAGAGGAGACTACTTGAATCACATTTATCTAAAGAACTTGTCCTTACAGTTTAAACTCTTCCTTCTTCAACTCAAGGCCACTGCGCCTCCTGCTACCACCGATGGGAATGACACAATCCCCTCCCTTCATACACCCCTACCCTCAGGAGTTTAAAAGAATACTCATGCAAGAATCACAGTCCTTGGTCACTGCCTGCCCAAAGACACAGTTTCAACTCTTCAACAGCTACAAGATGTCAGCAGGAGCTGGGGACATCCAGCCTCTCTGGAAAGTCTCAGGCTTTTAAAAGTAATTTTGAAATATTTAAGAAGTATTCAGGTCCCTAAACGGCAGCAGCATTGGTGTCAAAAAGCACCCAAGAGGGTCCCTTAGAGGACTATGCACCCTGCGGCCTTCAGTCCCACTTTCAGTTTGGGTTACTGAGGGAGGGAGGGTTCAGTTCTGGTCACAGAGGGTTTTCATCAAGAGATTCAGTTGCTCTGTCAAGGTTATCTCAAAATTTGATCTCGGGTCAATTTACTGTTTCCTCTAAATACGCAGTGAAAATAATAAGCGCGTCGCTTCGTGTGATACCCCAGCATCACACATAACCTAACACCACTCACCATCAGCAGATATCTTCACTTAGTCACTCGCTTCTCTTCTCTGCTAGTCTAAATCTGCAGACTTGCATGTGCAAACAGAGGCTAGGACAAACACCTAAGCATCTAAGCAGTCAATAAACACAAGAAGGGCTACCAAGATTTGCTGACAGCACTGAACAAACACCTGATGTTATGATGCTGCGGCAGTTAAGGCATGAAGATCAAATTCCTTTTGAAATATGGAGGGATAGAGACAAGGCAGAACAAACTTGCTTGAAATCTCAGAGAATTTAAGTAAACAGGCTAATCAGGGAAGCTAAAAGGCTGGTGAGAAGAGAATGATTTGGGGAGGGAAAAGCACGCTGGAAGCCAGTTGTTCCGGTGTCCAGCTCAAAGCTCCTGCTGTCACCCAGCCAAGCTATTTCTGTTTGCAGTGGGCTGTGCCCAGCGATCACACAGCGGTTATTAAAGCAAATTCCTGCATTCAGATGCATGCACAGAGCCACGCTGCCAGCACACAGAGACACACAGCCGAGACCACAGGATCTTCAAAACCTTCCTGTTACTTCCACATTTTGTTTGTGCAACAGTAGTGGCTGTTTTTAATGCCCACATCAGCAGTGTGGCTGTTCTCCATCCAGCCTTGTATGATTCTGTCCAATCCGTAGAGCTGCCGTAGCTAACATCTGCCCAAATCACACAAACTCAGTGGAACAATTGCTTAAAAATTATTTACACTAGGTGGATGGAATCATCCAACACAGAATTTGGAGCTCATTAAACAGCTCCCTGACAAATATTTGTCAGCATTTCTCATTTGTGATTAATTATATTGGGCCATACCTGATGATAATTTAGCACCGTCTCAAAACAGACTAATGCCTGAGTGCTGAACAAAAATCAACTCAGCAAATTCACAGTGAGAAACTGTGCCAGTTTTATGAAACAAGAACCCCCATTGAAATGCAAGTCATCCCCCCTTCCCACCCCACTTCTATCTGTGCTTTATAAATACCTGTGCCCCATTTCAAGCTTGTCAGCGCTGACTAAAGTTGAAGGCAAACAAACAACCACAGAAAAAACTCATTACCTTCCTCAGCATTCAGAAAACCTGAAACCAACTGCCTGCTCCATGGGGATGGCCAGAGCTGACTCAGGAAACATCAAGTACCTCCCAGGCTTTGAGCTATCTTAACATTCAGGTCAGATTTTGTTTCACACATCACAGTAAACCATCTTCCCCGTGGCACATCACCAGCATCAGTCTCCTGCCCGAAGTCTTACCCACCAGGGGGTAGGAGGGAGACAGACATCTTCACAACACTTCACCTTGGCAGAGAGCTCGGCAGAAACCTCCTCACCAGCGCTGCCAGAGCACCTCGTGGAGAAATCACCTCGACACATTTATAACTAACCTATAGAAAAATGTCCTTTCCCAGTCTAAACCGGGGTCTGAAACATCCAGCCAGGTTTGGAGAACTTCACACTACTGTGGTTTTACCAAAGACACCAGCAGCGCAGCATAGGCTACACCAAGCTGGGGAGGACAGGCTTGACCACACACTGATTGTGCTGATACTGTGTGTCTGCACCTTTCTCTTCTCACAGGCTGAGGGATTTCACGAGGTCAGGGAAGCAACGTGTGAGTAACTGGTACGGAAGAAACCTTGGATGTTGCTGCTGTCAGTCCCAGGAAGGCTACTCAGAGGAGGACCTGGTGCATCAGATCACACTGTAGGACCACATCACAGCTGTTTAAATAGAGCAAGTACAGGTTTGTGAAGTTCAGAGCTCCAACATGCTCCCCAGTGTAGGACATGGGCCTACAGAGAACATCATACACCAGAGTGTAGCAAGGCCAGGCAGAGATCAGCCTGCCGACATCCACAATAACACTGGACCTGCTCAACTGTCACTCCAAGGAGAAAAAAAAAGATAAAAATCAACAGTGAGAACTCACTGTCTTCATTTAACTCCCTCTTCCCCTCTATTCCCTACATAAACATTAGAGAGATCAAGGTACAGGCTGCCACAAACCCAAAGACAGATAACTGGAAGCAGATGGCCTCAATTTCTACACCAAACAATTTACACTTGAGGAGCATGAGAAGGCTACTGATACCTGGAGAGAAAAAGTTCTCTGGGAGTGGGAGCTGGTTAGAAAGATAATTTGGCTTCAAGGGATGGGAATTTCTATCAGCATAGCCATTAACAGACACAGATGACTCCTACTGAAGGTACAGCATCCAGAGATGATGCACACTCTTCTCGTGCAGCGCTTGTGTGCCCTGGCACATTGCAAGCATCACACAACCTGGTGTTTCACATCACATCAGCACTTTCAGTCACCCCAATACAAAGCATTTAGTAAGGGACAGGTGAAACAAAGCTACCTTGAAATGGTTCACCAAGTTTGCACCTTTCCACACAGCATTCATAAGAAGATCCTGGGATGACAGCCCACATCCACCCAACTCACACACCTCCTGCTGCAAAGATGTCCTCGTGGGCAGAGCGTTCAAATTCATCCCTCCTCAGTGGCTATCCCCTCCTGGGAAAACCACTGCCTGTCTGCTTCCCATATTCTGGCCCATGGGTCTAGATCTTCCAGAAGCGAACACGTCCTGCTCTTTCATCCTCCCTGGTCTTCACATCAAGCACACAAACTCCTTGGCCCCGTGATACTTTCACATGGGCTAAGCCTGAAAAAAGGCTGAAGTTCAAGCACAAAGCTTGGGCTGGGGCAGCCTTGTCCCACACTGGGCACAAAAGTCCTCTGCAACCTCGGGAGAAGACTCCACGGCCTCCAATGAGTCAGGGCCAGACACAAAGCCTGACGTACAAATACCAGGGCACCCCTCCATGGCTCCCAAGGCTTCTTGTCTCAAATACATTAACACCTGAAGGTCTCACTGATGCCAAGACATCTCACTCCAGGAGCCACCCACAACCTCCTTCCCAATGCCAAAACCACCCTGAGAACTTTAGGCTGCTACACACACAGTAATTCCTGCCACCACAGACCTACGTCTTAGACACCCTCACTTCCCTGTGATCCTCCAAAACACCTTTCACAACACACACACACCGAGCCGCAGGAAAAAGCACCTAACAACCACTCTGTGATATTATTTCTCAACGCAGCATGAAATCGTTAGGTCAAAATGTGCCACCTAACACATGAACATTAAAAGTATGTCAAGTCTCGGTGTGTGAGCTATTGTTTTATCTGAAAGCGATATTAGCTGGCAGAACTGGGTGATGTTTCTGCACTCCTTTTTAGTGATCTAGGATTACAACAGGGTACAAGTAGTAGCCGTTCTTGGCTTTGCAAACAGAAAACAGCACAGCAATTATATTCATTTCTAAAGGAAAATAAACAAATGAGAAGTAAAACAGAATAAAGACATTCCCTAAAACACCCTACCAAGTTCGGACCATAAAACTTGCTCTTCTCCTCCAGAAAGTACTACAGCCAAATTCTTGAGTCCATATTCCCATAAATCCCCTAACGACACGAACTGGGGCTTTGTTTGAGGAAGAACAGAATTTGGTCTGAAACAGAAGCATGCAAATCTCACTCTTGCCAACAAACACACATCCACAACTCCTCTTCACTCCAGTTTGAGCAGGACACTCGTGGACAGGCTCCCCAGGTTAAGAAATGGTGGTAAAATTGAGTCTCAACCTTACCTCAACATTTTGCTCATTATTCCTTCCACGAGTGTAACACCAACCATGTGGATGGAGCCTTGCCGGAGCAAAAAAATCCTCACCCTGATTACACCAGAGTAAGTTCACATGGAGCCATTAGTCTGACTGGATACAGGTGTAATTAAGGACAAAACGTGGCTTCAAATCAAACAAAAAGCAGCAAAACAAAAAGAAAAAAAACCAAACCCACAAAGCACCCTGAAAATGCCACTAAGTATTCCTGGCTAAATATTTAAACAGCTTAAGAGCTACACAGATTTTTTTTGTTAAACAATCAGCTTCACCTCCGCATTTATTTTGACAGTTTATAATCCTTCCAGTTGTGACTCCAGCACACGGAAAACCAAATAAATCTGCTTTTCGCCACGACAAACTTCCCCGGAGCAGAAGTTATAAACAACAAAGCCCTTCAAACACACGGGGCGAAGCTCCCCTCGCACGGCTGCATCCCCATCACCGCCCTGGCCGGGCTGACAGCGATTCCACGGTCACGGGTGGGTGGTGGGTACGTGGAGGAGGGGGCTGAGACCGAGCTGGGTGGAGGGAGGAGCCCCGTGGGGGGCTTCCCGGGCGGTGCCTCCCTCCGATCGGCCCGGTCTCGGCGTACCCACACCTCTTCTTCCAGCATTTTTTTTAATTAAAGGGGGAGAAGGGAGGGGGGAATGACTGGTGTCCCCGGGCGGAGTGGGAGGCCGTGGGGCCCACCCGTGACAAGCCGACGGGGATGGCGGCAGGACGGGCGCCCCCCACCCATCA
>VXBZ01002610.1:20992-59823 GCA_013399135.1 Heliornis fulica | reverse complement strand
CTATGATTCTATGAACCCCCCAATACCTTATGCACGTGACATTCCTCTGCTGTGAACTAGGCCGAGAGACACGGGCAGCAATCGCCGAGCCCGTCTGCTTAATCTCTATAAGCCTGAGCCACGCACACAGTGTCCAGTTGGCAGCAGAGATAATCAGCCTACAGGCAGTTTAAATGCTCGTTAGAGTACGTTTTATTCGTCAGTATTTAATAAGTAATGATTCTGAAAAGCTCAGAGCGCGGTCTGTGCCCGTACCATCTCCTGCTGTGTTCCTGTCAAAATGGATGAGTTAAACTGGGTTGAATCGGGTTGATTTTTGGATGACTACCCACTGAGGAATTTCTAGATGCCATAAGAAGTTGTAGTTACTGAGTAGGAGGTGCTCTTTTTGCTTCACTTAGTCCTTCCCAGTGCAAAAAAAAAAAAAAAAGGAATGGTTTTGTGGTGGGAAGCTGGGCTCTGCTCTCCATGGCTTGTGTGTGAGCAGGCAGTGGGGCATGGAGTCCCCTTCCCTTGGATTGGGGGTGTGTGTGGTGTGTGTGTTACACCACAGTCACACAAGCAGATTCAAGCAGGGCTGTGTCTGTTGGCTCCACTTCATGGTGGGAGGGAGGGTGAGAGCTTGGGTGTCCCTTGATAAAGTGAGTCTGGAAGGCCAGGAACAGCTTACAAAGCTTCCAAATGAGCTCTAAAAGCCAGTGCTGCTCAGCCTCAGCAGCCTGCTGTGCCTTGTACGGGGGCTGGCAAGAAGTCAGGGTCACTTGAGAAGCTCTTGAAAGTAGAAAAATAACCTTTAGTTATAGAGCTTTATGAGCAAGATGATCACCGGCTGCAGATCCAGCAGCTATCCTTCACAAGCAGATCGGAACAAATCTTTCCTGGGAAGAAAACTTTCCCATTAGCTCAGTGCTTTGGCAATTTGTGTCTTGCCTTGTTGCTCNGAGTTACTGAGTGGGAGGTTCTCTTTTTTCTTCACTTAGTCCTTCCCAGTAAAAAAAAAAAAAAAAAAAGGAATGGTTTTGTGGTGGGAAGCTGGGCTCTGCTCTCCATGGCTTGTGTGTGAGCAGGCAGCAGGGCACGGAGTCCCCTTCCCTTGGATTGGGGGTGTGTGTGGTGTGTGTGTGTTACACCACAGTCACACAAGCAGATTCAAGCAGGGCTGTGTCTGTTGGCTCCACTTCATGGTGGGAGGGAGGGTGAGAGCTTGGGTGTCCCTTGATAAAGTGAGTCTGGAAGGCCAGGAACAGCTTACAAAGCTTCCAAATGAGCTCTAAAAGCCAGTGCTGCTCAGCCTCAGCAGCCTGCTGTGCCTTGTACGGGGGCTGGCAAGAAGTCAGGGTCACTTGAGAAGCTCTTGAAAGTAGAAAAATAACCTTTAGTTATAGAGCTTTATGAGCAAGATGATCACCGGCTGCAGATCCAGCAGCTATCCTTCACAAGCAGATCGGAACAAATCTTTCCTGGGAAGAAAACTTTCCCATTAGCTCAGTGCTTTGGCAATTTGTGTCTTGCCTTGTTGCTCATCCGGTGGACTTGACAGGAATTTCCAGCTGGTGTGAGGGGATCATCTGCTCCTCGAGCGCAGCACCTGGGGCCAGCGGAGCTCTGCCGCGAGGATGCGATGCAGCTGAAGGAAAAGACAGCAAATAGGCCTGAGGAGATGCTGCAGCCTCTCAACTACCCTCCCTGGGACACAGCCTCTTTTTTTCTGTCAAGCAGTGGACAAGGAGAGAACTGTAAAAGTTGGGTCCTTAATTCTCCTGACTGCTAGGCTGCAGAGTTTGTTACTAACCCTCTATCTGCGGCGTCGCTCATCAGTGGAGCTCCTGCTGCTGGAGTGGCACAGAAAGCCCTGAGTGAGCTGGTTTCCAGTCACTGTGGCATTGTACAACTCTGCACAGGACAGGCTGGAACACTTCAGGCATGGAGAAATGGGAAATAAAGGGAAGGGCATTTAATTTAATTTTTTTTAAATCCCAAAGATTCAATACTTCTATTGGTATCTGCTAGAAGTTTCTCCTAGAGACTCTGGCACATGTCATTGTGGCACGTAGTTCCTCTACAACTGTCTGCTCTTTCCTTGATTTGTTTATGGCTCCTTGGCGTTCTCTGAGCAAACTACAGCACAAAGCTGTGGCGTGTCTATCGCCCCCACCGAGAGACTCCGCGCACTAACAGCCGGAGGACAGACGTCCTTCCCTCCCCACCCCCGCACTTAATTTACCTTGTGTGAATGCTGCGTTTTACACATCACTTCTAGCATCTAAATGGTCCCTGAATACAGCTAATCTAGGGACATGTGATTGAGGTGTCTTGTGATTATTTAAGGACTCCAGAATTGGCAGCTAAAACTGAAAAGAACCCCCCCAAACCAGTAATGCATTCACAGCTTTGGTTTCTATTTGGGTTTCCAGTTTCTCTCCTCAGCTTATTAGCAAGATCTTGCTCTGTACTGGGCTTTGTACAAATCTGGCAGGTCACTTCATTGGTAGGACTGTAAGTTCCAGGGTCACAAACCCCTGCAAAGAGAACAGTCAGTGTTTCAGCCAGAGCCAGCACTGTCAGACAATGCCACATGCTTCCCCGACGCTCTAAGTGACACCCTGTCCCCAAGCTCGCCCAGCCTGACTCTTGCTGAACACCCCAAACACCAGAACTGGCAGTAGGTGCTGCTGGAAAAAGAGCTTCTGAAACAGCTGTGTGTTTTCCAGCAATGCTGACATTAAGGTAATTGTTTGTTGTTTGCTCTGTATCCTGAGCACGGTCAGTCCCCGGTGTCCTGGAAGAGAAAAGCCCACTCCAGTGCTTCAGCTGGAAACCCAGTTACACCTACAAACATGCCAACAAGCACTTGTTTTCTGTTCCTGTCAGTGATTGTTAAATCTCTGATGTGAATGTGTTTCCAAAAGATGAGTGGAAATAGCGTTACTTTTGACACCAATATTTCCCAAGTACTCTTCAGAGAAACCTGTGATCGGAGCTAATACGCTGTATTTACATCGGTGTCTTCTGTATTTAGTGCGGTTCTTGTGGGTGACATTGTTTCTCCTGAACCCTGGTTGACAACTGTCAATGTGAGTAACGGAGAAACTGTTGTCCACGTAGTGTGTCGTAGGAACAGTCTGAAGCTTGTGCTTCAAAACATGTCTGTTTATTGAAAAATTCTCCAAATTGTTTCTTGCCTAAAAATTTGACCTATTGGAAGAATAAAAACATGAGGGTTCTGGTTTGCCTGACGTGCAGATATCAGTAAATAGGTTCTAATCCTGCTCCTCCCCCACATGCTGGCCTGTCACCTTCACCGGGCTGTCCCTTCGGCCTGGGATCAGACCCAGCATGCAATCTGACAGATCACCTACAGATTTACTTCAAATCCTATTTAATTTGCCAAATCATAAATCAAAAATATAGTTTGGATGACTGGAAGTTCAGTATATACAAATATAAATATAAACACTAATGCTTACAATTCTTTATTCTTAGGAGTAAATATAAACTATGAGCCTGTAGTTCTGTTCTTTTAACTATTTGGATTAATTTGACTTTAATTCAGTTCAGAATAGAATGCTGTTTGTATTTGAAAGCCTTGAATCATCATTTACTATATTAATTCTGTAAAACCTGGGTGAAGCTGGATTACCACCAGTCAAATCCATAGCAGCTATAGCAGAGACTTTTGTTAATTATGCAGATGAGACAGAGGGACTGACACAGAACCTCTTGAACTCTCATGTTTGTTGCATCTTCACAATAAGGAACTTGGTGGCAAACCTCTTCCCATCCTGGTGCCAAAGGATTGACTATGGGTGAGGTGTGTGTGTGAGATACATGTATGTATGTTGAAGGACATAGTACAGTGAACTCCAGTTCCTCAAGCAGATATCTCAGGTTCATGTCTGAAAACATCAACAAATAAACAGTATTGCTGCTTTTAGCATCTTAAGGTGCTCACTTCATCTGATCCTAGACTCTTAATTTCACCTCTAATTTGTGAAGTGTGTTAACCATATCTTCTTTTTTTTTTTTCCTCTCACCTGTCACTGCCTGCAGTCAAGATCCTGTTTTGAAGCAGTTCTTTTGATCTGGTATGTTTGAAAAATGACTGACCAATGAAAGGGGAAAAAACAGTTTTTGTCCTGGTGGTTTCTATCCAGTTATTTAATTTGCTTTGTTCCAGTAAGAGTCAGAGGTCAACCAATAAAATTATGTGGGAGGAAAAAACCACTAAGCTGACAGGAAGAATGGAACCAAGTTCTCACACGATACCCTCAGGTTACAGAGATGGGCTGAAGTTTTGTCAGGGTAAAACCTTTGTGTCCTCAGCTTGTTCTGATTGTTTCTTGACTTTATTGAGGGGAAAATGGCTACAAAACTGTTCCATAACCTGCTGGGTGGTCCCTCTTAGCATATGACAAGAACAGATACAGCAGAGGATGTGCTCAAAACATTAATAACTTCCTTTCTTCAGTGCTAAAGCATCTCTAAATTAGGGCAGCTATCAGGGTTGATTCAAACCGTTCTGCAAGGCAATACATCCATGCTTTTAACCTTTGTGCAGTTTCCTAGAATCAAGCAAAACCACAGAGGTTGCAGACTTATTAAAATTAAATAATAGGGGAAAAAACAACCTCAAATGAGATTTTTTTTTCTTTAAAACGGGAAATAATGAAAGAAGTCATGGCATCTTCTCGGGCATCTCCTTTCAAAATTCCTATCCAGCTGCACACCTTGTAAAGTAGCATTTCTCTCGAAGGTTGTAGGGAGTACAATACTGCAAATTCAACCTATAACCTGCATGTTAGCTCCATCTGTGGGCTAGTAAGAAAAAATACAGGGACTCTGAAAGAAAACGGGGGAACGATGTCAGAAGGTAGACTCGATTTCCGTGTGTTTCAGGCGTTGTTTATAGCACTTGCAGTTTGTAAAACTGAATGATCCCTCCCAAACGCACGCTGCATTCTGTTACCTTGAAAACTAACAAACAGCTCATGCTGGATGCCTTGTCTTGGTATCTTGACAGAATGGCACTTGTAGGACGGCTCTGTGATGTGACAGGTCGGATCAGAGATGACGTTGCTTAAGACTTTCTTTAGTTCCTCTAAGAACTGGCCATTCGCTGCTAGTTTGCACTTCTTTGTAGTAAATCGAATAAATACCTGGTATGTGTGGTCAGCTTCTCTGTAAGCTTTAAGAAAATGATCTGTGAGTTCTGCCCTGTAATCACAGGCAGAAGAACCTTATGAAGAACCTTATCATCTCTATCAGTGAACTTTGTATCCAAAAGACAGGCTCTTATTCAAAAGTAAACAAGTAAATAAAGCTTACCCATTAACTGTAACAGAACAAACTTGCCTTTGCCAGACCTGATTTAAATAGCAAGAGACATTTTCATTGGAAATGTACAGGAATTTATGTGCTTGTGTTAGGAGGCTGCACTCCCAAATATTGAAACAAACAAAAGAAAGTCAAATAGTGAAATAAAACAGAACTAGCACATCCATTAAGTTGTGTAACTGAAATGGACTGGGATTGTGAGAAAAGATTGTATGGCATTCTGGTGCAGGAGAGAATTTTTTTTTCAAAATATTTTGAAAGTGAATGCTTCTCGAGCCTTTTTGGAGCTGTTTTGTGGGTGGGGAGGGGATGAACGGTGGTTACAAATGTTGGCAGGAGGCTTCAGAGGGCTCGTTCTGTGCTGGTGTGTTTAGCAAACTCTCTGGCAGGACACTGTGCTCAAACACGGGCTTTCATTTCAGATCTTAGATACTACTGGAATTATTGTAGTTCACTTTGTTCTTACAATTATATTATTTGAGTAACTGTAAATTCTCAGTAGCAGTTATCTAAGACTTTTCTGCAAAACCAGGAGAGAGGGTGCATGTTGCATAAACAGAAAAAAAATATTCAGAGATAAAATGTGAGCTAAATCAATCCTGGCATGAAATATGCACTTAACCCCACCAAAGTATAAAGGCTGTATTACTAGTGGATTGGCAATCTTACCATATACCATGAATTTGTAAGCCTCAAACATTTCTATTTCTTCTTGTGTCGTAGCTTCTATGATTTTGTGAGAGAGAGAGTGCAAGTCTAGGCTCCAGACATGGACTCCTTAAAACCCATCACCATCAGCTTTCCTGTTTCTGTGAGGTTCACATGTATTTGCCCTAGAATAGAAACAGGAAATACCTGATTACTGGAAATGTTTAGTTTCTGATGCTCTGCTCATTTGGAACCTCTGAAGATGAGGTCTTGCTCTTGTATATAATGACATGGAAATTGTGTTAGTCTGAAAAAATCTAAAATTTGTGACATTTAGGACTTAGCCCAAGTTTCCTTCTATCTCAGGTATTTGAGAATTTTAGAGGGAGAAATGTAATCTAATAATAGAACGCGTGGAAAAAATTTGGCAAAGGACTGAGTGACTATTTGGACATCAACAGAAACAAGGAAAATATGTGATTTCATGTACAGTAATCTACTTAGCCATTTGTGGTTGACTTTTCCCCTTGTAAATAGAAAACAGAAAGTATTTCTCTATCTCAGCATATTTGCCTGACTGCCTCCCCACCCCCCAAGGCAGAGGCTGTGAAAAAGGGCTGAACAAAACCTGTTCTGTTAGTAGCTGGGGGAGAAGGGGCTAAGACAGGCAGAGTGGAAATCCTTTGCAGTCCAAATAAAGTGACCAACCTTCTAAATTTTTTCCATCTGGACCAACCCACAAATACTTGGGATCTATTACTGCCTCTGGAGAGCGAGACAAATCCATGCATACTAGAAATGGGCTGCTTGTAAACACCTTGACGTACACATTCACTGCAATACAAGAGAATAAGCTTGTAGTGCTATTGAAGGCACGAACTGCATAAGGTAAACGATGTGAAATGCTTCTATTGAATTAAAACTCCAAAATACAGGTTAAAGTATATATTTAATGTAACACAAACGTTTATCTTTCACGTTTGGACTTGAAAAGTACAAGGTTACTCCTCTGTCTCCAGTTGTTCTTGTTAATATGATGGAACTGTCCACAGAGGGGTTGGTGCTGATGGTGTGGGAGAGATGTCTCAGTCCCACACAAATCCCTGTGCAGAGTCCCAAAACCCACCAAATTTTGACCCTGTGCTGAGTGGGCAACCCCCATCTAGGCATTACAATTCCAGAAGTGCTTATAGTAGCACCAGGGGACAAATGTATTTCTAACACCCTGCCACCCCCCCTCCCTCCCTTGTTACTGTGTGCTCTCAGGATTCTCTGCCACTGTGCTTAGCTTGGTTGTGTCACTTCCATGTGTAGCTGTCTACACAATGATGACTGTCCTTAAAGCTCCGTTTTAAAAAGTCTAGTAAGTCCTAAAAAATAAAAAACTAGAAAAGACATGTTTACCTTCGTGCTTGTTATTGCCATAGACATAATTCTTTTCTATTAAATCAACAGAATGCTGCTCTTCCTTAGGTACAGCACTTGCTGCAGGGGAAAGGACTTCAAATGGTAGACAGTAGTTTAAATGTGTGTCTGCTGATGGTTTATTTCATCCTAGTGAGTTTCTGTCTTTTGCCTTTTTCATTGCTACCACACACTTTTCTTAAAAACACGGGCTCTCGCTTCGTGCCACTGTCATTGCTTTAGTGCCCAGGTTGCAAATCTGACTTCATATCCAGCAAGTTTGAACCTATCTGAGCCTTTCTTTTTACAGAAAGCCAGTCAAATAGTTACAACGGCTGACTAGAAACTAAGGCTCTTTGCTGCCATGCTGGGGAGAACCGGGATGGGTGCAAGGTGGAGACTGTGGGAGGGTGTTGAGTTCAAGTGCCTCTCAGCCTTTGCCTTTTGGGAAACACTGGGCAGATGTCTGGGTACGAGAGTTTCTGTCATGAAAAGCCCCAGGAGATGTGAAAATCATGACAAATTGTGCTTTTTTTCAGGCCGTGTTGGCCGACCAGGATGGCGGTGTCTGACCGCTGTCATCCAGCGCTCAAGAGGGAAGAAGGATGTTGCTGGGATCCATGACTTCCTATCGTAAAGGGGCTTTATCCCAACTGCTGAAGGAAGGTTCCTCATGGGAGAGCTGCTCTCCACAGACAGCTGGACCTCATCCCGTAGCTGCCTTCTGAGGAACCCATGCCCTGCCAGACACCCTGCTGCTCCCTCCCTCCCCTGGTGCCTCCAGCCAGAGCACCCCAGCCTGCCACCACCACCATCATCATCAGGATCCCCCACCCCCACCCCCGGAGGGCAGCGCTGCCTCCTGCCGCCCCCCACCATGCTGCCTCCCCCACACCAACGTCCGCCAACCGCCCTCCCGGGATGTGTGTGTGTGTGGGGGGGGGTGTAACGTCCCTGTCCGCCCTTGGGGCTCGCCCGCTGCTTCCCGCCTTTTTTCCTCTCCTCAGCGGGGCCGAGCAGCCTCACCGCAGCGCTGGGGCAGGGCCGGGGGGTGGTGTGTGTGCCCAGCTCCTCACTCATCCGCCTTTTCCCTCTCTCATGCACACTCTGTGCTTTTTAAAAAGATATATTTCTTTTTTTCTTCACAGGCTTTGCGTGTCACTTGGCAACCAAAGACAGCCCCGCACCCCTGGGTGCCAGCTGCACACACGCAGCCCGGGCTGCTGTGCTGTCACACCTCAGCCCAGTGCTTGAGAAACTACCGCCCTGCTCCTCCACGGCGTGTAGTGAGATTTTATTTCTGACTCTAAAGTGGTATTTCCAGCCGTGTGGGCAAGGGTAGGAAACTCCAGGGGGGGAGGAGGTTCAGGCATGGGCTGTGGTCTGGCAGTGCTCTGTGCACTGAACCTGCCCCGTAACCGCAGGGCCGGCTGGGCTGGCACCTCCAGCTCCACGTTTCGAGCGCGAAGGGGCTTTGGTAAGGTTTAACTGCAAGATTTGCTCGCTGCAGGTTTCTGGAACGAGTCATTATGGGACGTGTACTTTCAGCTTAAAACCAAAACCCATTCCTGAGACTTGTGACAAAGACTGAGAGTAAGAGCCAGGCATATCCTGTTCTCTTGAAAATAAAGCCGTGTGCCATGTTATTACTTCAAGAGCTCAGTGGGTTTTATGTTAGTTGTGTGTTTTGGGAGACTTGCTTATGACTTTTAAAATATTTTGTTTTTAGAGTGAGTGTTATGAAAATATTCTTGGCTGAATGGGGAGAGACGGTCCTTGTGTTGGATAACACCACATGTCTTGAGACACTTAAGATCAAGAACCGTAGCCAAGTCTCTGTTAATGAAGTAAATCATGTTTACTATGCAGCCCCAGACCATGCCAATGTCCAAAAATAATATAATGGTATTTGCATAACAAATATGGAACTAGCCATCACAGGAATGATAGCTATTTTTGTAGATAGATGTAAATGTTTTAATTCAATGCTTCAATGTAAAAAAAATTAAAAAAAAAGGCACTTAAGAGTTCTCTTTAGTAAAGCACAGAAAAAAAAAAAAGTAGAAAAGAAAGTATCAAATTATGAATGGAAAATACTTTTCCTCATGCCTGGTGGCTTTTTAAAGTAAAAAAGTGCCCCTCACATTTCATGTCTTGCAAAACCCATTGCTCTAGTAAATGTGTGCACTGCCTCATGATTTCACTTCTCTCTCTTTGCAGGGAAGCGGCCGCACTTTCTTCTTCCTTAGACCAAGATATTAACTCTCAAGATGTCGGTTAAGGTACAGGAACTATGTCAGGGTTTTCATTTTTAATTTCCTTGAGCTGCTGCACAGTTCATAATTAGGACCATCTCAAAAGATCCAGCGTTCCCATGTATTGAATGTTTTCAGTTTTACTCAAAGTTAACTTTTCACGCTTACGCCATATAGGCAAAATGATTCAGTTTGTAACGTGTTTGCTACAAACTAGTCACATTTCAGTCTGAACATCCCCAGTCCCTAAGGATGTTTATAGCATGTAACTGTCCTATGCAGCCCATCAGTCCCCAGCTTGTGAATTGTTATAAAATAGCATCTTTAAAGCTTTCTCTGCAGTTTTGAATCTGTGTAAATGTGGGGTCCCAGTCTGTGCCTCTAGTCAAATGACACGTTCCTTTTTAAGTCTCTGATGTTTCTAAGGTACAGACAGATACATTTTCATTACAGATTTATAAGCTCAGGGGAAAAAATCCAAACAAACCAACCAGAGCTGGTTATCTTTAAGAACAGGTTAGTAGTGTGGGAAGGATTTTATAGAAAAACAAGTGAAGTAATTTATGAATCAGTAAGTATCTTTGCTAGCAGCTAGAAGCTCTATCAGTAGGAACTGATAGAAGAGCAAACCCACCCTAAAACCTCTTGTAAATTTGATCATGGTGTGAGTAGATACTAAATATTTTATCCTAGGAAATATGGAGAGACATTTCCAGGAGTATAGTGCCATGTGGATGCGCTGTGCACAGCTTTGGAGGGATGCTACCTGGGATGCAGAAGACAAGTTTTTCCTCTAATCTTCAAAGTGGGTGATCTGAAGTGGGGATAATGCCAAGCAAACCCAGGCTCTTTTGAATTCTGCCCTTGAAATAAAGGACATGAATAAGTATCTCATGGTAAGTATGAAGGAAAGTAAAAATTTAATATTGAGGATAAATCTGGCAGTAAGGGAGAATGGTTGTGAAAACAGAAAGATTTCTGGTCTTCAAACTGTAATTTACAGGGCTTTCTTAAGGTTTACAGGAGCAAGAAACTTTTAAATGGTTCTGGAAGGGGGAATACAAGATTGTCAGGAATCAGGCAGAGAGTTGGGCTTGATTATCCTGTGTATCTATTTTTATAACGCTGTTATTTCCAGACTCTTTTTCCAAGTGATGGTAAAGCATCCATTTAGGAAGCAGTCACTGACACAATGCAGTAAGTAAGTAGGGGAATCATATTTCCACATTGTCTTATCACACACCTGAGCTATGGTAATTCACAGTCACTCTCTTCGGTTTTATGTCCAAGTAATCAGGTCAGATCACAGTTTCATTTGCCACTTGTAGATTCTAAAGTTACATGAGTATTATTACTGATTTCTGGACCCCTTTGGAGAAAATGTACATAGTAAAGGAACAACATCCATTAAGCTTCCATCAGCTCTTGCACTAAAACATTCACTATTTTCAATTTTTTTTTCTTTCTTTGGTTTTTGTTGGTTTGGGTTTTTTTCCCCCTCTCTCAGCTGTCTGACTTAAAGTTTGAAGCTGCAAACACAAACTCTGCGGATGGTGCAGCACAGCAGGTCCAGACTGTCCCACGCTGTGCTGATCTGAGATCTAGGCCAGCTGTTCTTATTTTTTTTCTTTTTTTCTTTTTTTTTCTTAGGCCTTTTCTTGGAAAATAGCTCTGGGCTTTGGGTGAAACAAAATGTCGTGGGTAGTGCTGGGCTTGCACATAAAGTCAAGACTGCGTTGGTCTGGCATAGCTAGACTCTGCTTCCTGGTGAGTTGTAGAAGGGTTTGGGTCAGAAGGGACCCATAAATGTCACCTGGTGCCATACCCCTGCCCTGGGACATCCTGCACTCAGGTTGCTCAGAGCCTCCTCTCAGTCTGACATCTTCAATGTATGGAAACCATAATATAATGATCCCCACTCCCCCAAGTTCTCTGAGTGCAATTAATCTTGACTTTAATTTATTAAATATTTTAATGTGATTTCCTTCTACATAGCAATACTATTTTTTTTAAGAACACCAGCTAACACAAGTTTTATTTTCTCTCTGTCATTTAGCTTTAACATGAAGTCTGAGGAACACGATCTCTTAACAAATAATGCAAAGAAAGTGGCACTTGTTTAACAGCTGAGGCTGCATTACCATGTTGATGTGATGTGTAAACAGAGCCAGGACATTGCACACAAAGGAAATAAGTATGTAGAAAATAAGTTGCTCTTTCACATGTGTGGGGATGGCAGCGTGCAACTTCCACACAAGTTCTTCTAAAAGCTTGGGCTGCTTGGCTCTGCAGCATAAAATAAAGTGAGTCAGAAGTCTGCAGCATGAAATAGCTCCGTGTCACCCTATGAATAGCTATTGTCCCTTGAGTGACCTAAGCCAAGTCATCACAAATGGCTTCCCTGCTATTTTGGGTGCTACGGCTTGCTGCGAGCTTTAAAGATGAAGTAGTATTTTTGGAGTGACTCTCTGTAACCGTTGAGTATCCGTTTGGGGAATGATTCTGTGATTCCCAGCTGGCAGCCTGAGGGAGCCAGCCCAAACACCACAGGCTCCTTATCAGCTATGCTTGTGAGTGGAGACGTGGGCTGGAGGGAACTCTTGACCTAGCTCAAGAAGTGATTCCATGGCTGCTTGGCCCAAACATGGGAGTGTGTCTGAGCCCTCTCAGGGTCACTCTATTCCTGTCAGGTTGATTTCTCTCCTGGAGCAGCTCCCCTTCTTCCCATTCCTGTTTCTCTGCCTAAGGACCTGGCTTTACCTGTGGAGGCACCTCTGATGCTGGGGAAAGAAAGGGCTTATTTCCCATGAAGCGGAGGAGGATGTTTTCTCTAGGGCACAGGGTTTCCAGTGTTTGGCTTTGGCCCCTCCATGTGAGGTGGGGGAGCAGGGGTGCTCCCAGCTCTGCCCCCCCCGAGGTTCACCCCCTGCCCATGCCGTCTTTCGCCTGCCCCTGGATTGATTCCTTGTTGACAGCCTTCACCAGGCTGCTGGAGGAGAACATGACACTTGGACTGGTGGCAGCCTTCCATTCTGAAGATGCTCTTCATAGTCGGATGCCACTTGTCCTACGAAAACGGCTGGGACCACCCTCAGCACCCCCCAACCCCCCCTACTCTTTGCCATCAGCCACCCGTGCCCCGCTGCTTTCCCTCCCCATGTTGGGTGGGGGGGGGTGATGGTGGTGGCGGCTTTCTCCCGGAGCACCCATCGCTTAGCACCACCGGCCGGCTCCACGCCGGGGTAAAGTCTCCGGGCTCGGGGTCTGCTCCGCTCTCCGCCGCCCGGCGCCGCTCTCCGCCCGCCGAGCGCCTCGGCCGTGCCGGGGCCGGATGTCGCGGTGCCCGCGGGAGGCGAGGCCGGTGAACTCCCGCTACCCGCGCTGATAGTCCCCGAGCCCGGACGGGCAGGTGGAGCCTGGAGCCGTGGCCGGAGCATGGAAGGTGAGATACGACCCCCTCCCCTCCTCCGCTCTTTCCCCTGGCCGGAGCGGGGAAGGGGTTGGGGAGTGAAGGCGCTGCCTCTCCCCCTTCCCCCCTCCACCCCCTGCGAGCTCGTACCGTGCTCCACCTCCCGTTTATTTCCAAGCGGCTTCTTCAGCGCTTTCTGCAGGTAGCAGCTTCTGGAGGAGAAATCTAATCGCGTGTTGCAATTAAACAGGAAACGAACGGGGCTTTTCCTCCCCCTCTCTGTTTAATTTCAGAAAGATCACAACATGTACGGTGGTGTTGGGCTTTAGAGCCGGCTTTACCTACTGCTCGTTCCCTCGGCTTTAACGAATTAAAGGGTGCACCGGGGTTTAGGTTTTTTTTTTGCTTGTAAAACGTGATTTTTCGGAGCCAGCAGAAAGCCACTTGCAGGTTACTCTTGGGCTGCAGCATCATTCGTTTCTGAAGGAAATCAAACTTAGGAGTGTCTGGCAAAGAGGCGTTGCAAAGCATCACTTGGTTTGTTAGTTCAGAGGTGGAGATTCCTTACAAACTATTTCAAGTCATCGTTTTAAGGGCTTGAGTTTAGATTCTGCTGTGACTTAATGACTGGAGGTTTTTTAAGTCAGGTGCAGGTGTCTATTAAAAAGTTTAATTTCCTTTGTTAAAGGTTTTTGAAATGTTTGTATTTAACTGTTTGCTGTCATAGAACCTGGCTTAGAGCATCACTGTTTGAGAGAGGTAACTAATGCTTTAGAAGAGTGGGTCTGCTGGCAGTTTGACAATTAAAAATGTAGCTTAGTTTTCTTGATCATGTTGGGTTCAGTGTATATCTTCTGTGGGAGAAAAAAAGTTCTTTAGGTATGTCACTGATTTTAGTCTCTTATTAGAAAATAAACACATTCCTGCCACTACAGCTGACATAAGCATAGAAGAAACAGGAACAAGAAAAATACTTCTTAAATAACAAGTTAACTTGAAAGTAACCCTTCAGGATTATTCTCTGTGTGGGGATTATGAGGATCAGTTAATGTGACTGAGTTTGTTATATTTGGGATGAAGTTAAAGCAAGGATAGTGATATATTGTATTATCTCTGGATACACTGACTGACACATGTCTCTGTTTTCATGGGTCTTGGAAAAATACCAGTTCTGCTGAAATCGATGGGAAATTTGCTTTGAAGACCAAAGGGTGACAGTTACATCCTTAGTTTTCTGTGCTCGGTGTGAAGAGGCTCAGTATGGTCACTGTGCAGAAAATGGGCACTGGTTGGAGAGTAGGTGTTGGAGACCTTGGTCTAGAAAACCAAAGTCTGCAATCTGCTGAGTTGTGTCTCTTCATGAGTGGTTTATTTTTTAAAAGATCGGGAGAACTGACCATGTGCTGTCATTTCCATGTGCTCTACTGGGAAGAACATCTTGGATTGCTAAAAGATGATCTGCTGTCTTGAGAAGGTATACTACAACATCAGAATAAATGTTACCCTTAGTTACACATTGATAATCAGGATTTCTTCCAAAATGACACGTGCGCTTCGAATTCCCGTGACATTTCAAACATTGCACAGTGCTGAAGAGCATCAAAGTATTAGAGACCCTGCAAAGAGTTTATGTGGTCCAAGTACCTTCTTCAGAAATCCATTGAGACTGTAAATGCTGAAGAAGGTCATTTGGTGGGGAAATTAGATAGGCTTTCTCACTTTAATGTGGGTTGAAGGTGAAAAACGTGCTAGGGTGGAAGAAGCTCACTGATGTACGTAGCAAAACTGCTGGCTCCACTGTAAGCTTTTAGGAATAAGTCTGTGGGAGTCTACTTGTAGGGCAGGAGAGCCAAGGTTGGTGAGGTTTTATTTCTGCTTGCTTGTGCCTCTTAAGACAGTGCAAAGGGAAGGAAACGAGCTGTGTTTGCTCCACATGCTGTGATAGGAGGAGTAAGAGCATATAGGATTTGAAAAGATGTCGTCTTCGCAATGCTGTTGGGTTGAAAACGGCAGCCGGCGGTAAAAAGTCAGTGTTCTGGTTCTCACTTGGGAGGCAAACAGGTAAGATTATAATAATTCAAGAGGCACCTCCTGATTTGTTGCTTACAGTTGTATTCATGATAGCAGGGTATTAATGTGATCACTTATGTGATCAGTTGTAAGAGGGGGTAAAATACAAATAGGCTGTCTGGTTGCTTCTGTTAACTGATCAGATAGCACGATAAAGTATTAATGCAGTTAGGTATTAAAGTGCCACAGCACCTTTTTTTTTTTTTTTTAGCAAGTTATTTGAATATGTTTGTTCACTTTGGCCATTGGTGTAGAACACAGGATGGCAAAGGATTGGTTTCAAAGGCACATGAATTTTACTTCTGCTTTGTAAACGAGCATCGTGTGTTGGCTGCAACACACACAAGGCAAGCATCTCCTTTCCATGCAACCTAAGCAGTGGATCTCTCTGAATCTTGGGAAGAGTAACGTGTTCTGTAAGTGATTTCCCACGTTGTGCTTTTCTGAATGTTAGATGGAAATATGGTCTTGTTTGTACTGACCTGGGGACAGAAGCTTTGGAAGCTCCTAGACCTTCTTCTAGAACACTTAACATGGCCCAGTGAAGGGTCTGGCTTAAAATACTGTACTTGGGCAACAGACCTGGTGTTAAATATTAAGTGACTGCTAAGGCTGTAAGAAGTTGCTCGAGACTGATATCATAAAGAAACCAGGTTCTGATGAGTGGAGGTTGGAGGTTTGAAAGTGATACAAAACCTAGGATATTTCTTAAGAGAAAAGGGAGATGTTGTATGATGTGTTGCTGTTTCTCTTATCTCTTCTGAAGGATTGTATTGCCCTTCAGCCCATCCTGGACAGAAACCTGTTACACTCAACAAAATATAAATAAATAAGCAGAGACCACCTCAACATTAAGGGGGTGAAGTGGTCCTGCTGGGCTTCACGGTTTGGGCAGTACTGTTCTCCAGAGGTTACCCTGTAGCTGCAGTTGAGAGGTGCTCAGCACAGCACAGTTGGGTGCTCAGCCTGCCTGGGGTGCTGCACCGAGCTCTATGTGCAGAAGCTCATGCTGATGCGATTTACCCAATAAGCTCCACATCCTGAGTGGAGTGGTTGTGCACTCAGGAGATGTCTGGGGTGTGGGGGACACACACTGTTGTTTTTTCTTTTATAAACCAATCTTATTTATGTGGGAATAGATGCAGAATTATCTTATTTCAAGCATTTCAAGCAAGCAGCACAGAGGCTCAAGTTTTTCATTTCAAGACCTACTGGCAACCCTGGGGAAGGCAGAATTGCTGCAGTTTCCTAGCCACACCTCTGCCTACACCGGGCAGGCTCTCCTCCTGCTTAATCCTGGGGTTTGGATCAGCTCAGTGCTTTATCACCCAAATGGGGCAACTGCACAGGATTTCTGAATGCAATTATGTCGCATTCAAGTATTACAGAATAATGGGGATTTCATCGTCTTGCCCAAAGATTAATTATTTGCACAATTAGAAGGGTTTGTGTAATCTAAGTATCTATGTTATTGCAATGTAAAATTAAAATTGGTACTAGAGAGAAATGTACCGTGTATTTACTGGTGTTGCCCCATCATTATTTGCGGTATAAATTGGTCCGTTTGCTTCTTGGGACCTTGCTTTTCCTGGTGTGATAAAATGAACAGGAGGAATTAAGACCAGAAACAATGGAGTTCCTTGGGTTTATTTTAAAAATGCAGGTTTGGTAAATATTCAGACCTCCTAATTCTGTGACCCTCCTGGCACAAGTTAAAGCAACTTTCTTAGCTCTAATAAAAGACACTTCATGCAAAGCTTGCACTCGTGCCAAATTTGCATGGAAGGACAGGAGCTCTCATTTAATTTTAGGATTCATTTCATAAGTGCTAATAGCTTAAAAACTTGTCTCCCATCAGGAGTTACACCCCAAAGAGCTCAGGCCACCGCTGAATTGCTTGATTTATTAATAAATCCATCCTTAAATGTGTTGGGTTTTTTTTCTTGCTGCTCTTTGGTAATAGCAAGTTAAGAGTAAAGGGAACTACATGCATCATGTCACTCTTAGACCCATTATTGAGAAATGGGAGCTGAATGTTTTCATTTAGGAAACAGAACCAAACATTTTAAAAACCCTTAATCCTTTGTGGGTATTTCTTTTATTGCTGCCTTTTTTTTTTTTTTTCCTTTCTCCTTTGGATGCATCAGCCACCTCTCTATTGCTGCAGGTTTTTGGATAGCCTGATACCTGGCTGCTTTGCTGTAGAGTTAACAGCTTTATATTTTGACGTTGCAGAGACCACAAAAATGTTCCATATGCAGCGGTGGTAAAGATAGATAATATGGGGTAAATGTCACTAGTGGTTAACACCTCATGGCCACTGCATGTGTATTTCAGTTATGTAACTGCTAGGAATGAATTTTGTGAGTTCTGGAGCTATTCTTTTGCATTTAAAAAATGAGAAAAATATTTTTGGCATGTAAAAAAGAGAGAGGAAAGGAGGAAGGAAGCAGGGAGCTGTGACACTTAAAAAATATCAACCCTGATGTTAATGAAATCTCAAGACAACAGTGTTGAGTGAAGTCTTCACTGGACAGGTTGGATTTGTACCTCCAGTTAAACTCACCAGCCTGGATTTGGGTACTGGGATGGGAGGTGTCAATACCTGTCGTGTACGTTGCCTTCAGAGTGGTCTGCTGAGTGCTCAGCTCTTTTGGGAACATGACCACATGTGTATTCCTCTGAAACTTTAAAACAATTCCTGCCATGTGATCCCTATCAGGATTTCTACCTGGGGAAGACCTGCACTCCCACTGAAACCAACTAGATCTTGTGAAGATAATAGATATTTCCCTTTTTATTGTAAAGGAATGTAAAAATATCTGGTACTTTGTGCTTCATAGGGATTCACTTCATACAGAGTTACCACCGCTGTGCTGTGCTCACATGGTGCAAAAGGACATGTTAAATCAAAAGTGTGAGCTGTTCCATGTTATTTTTAAGTTACAAAAGGATAGTTAATCCCTTTTCTGGGCACACACCAGTGCTTGAGATGTAAAAAAATTGCACAATGAAACATAACAGTTACTTGTTATTTCTCTGAGAATGTTTCAATTTTGCTTTCAGTCAAGAAAACAGGAATTTGTAAAATTTCAATAGCTGTGTCATGAATGGTTCTAAACATGAAGGAACTCAGACTGCTTCTCTGTCTTTTGCAGATTCACAGGCAGGCATGGACCTAAGTAATTCTCAGGAACAGCCCGTGGCTACAGGTACTGTTCTGTTCAAGTCACGTTCTTTCACCTTCTCTGGAAAGTTCTAAATTCAAATGGAGAAAAACATATAATTGCAGCTTGTTTAGATTCTCAGGACACTGACTGGCATAGTCACAATTACAAAGATGGGCATTGAAGGCAAAAAGTAAATTCCAGAATTGAAATAAAGCTGTGGAAGTTCAATGTAGTATTAAAAATGATACTGAAGGGGGGAAGAAAAGACTGTAGTAGGAAAGGAAATGTTTTCAGACACAAGCTGGAAGTTTTGATTAGGGAAGCAAGAATAATGTGATTCTTCTGGTTGACTGCCTTTCTGAAAATATGAAAACAAACTTCTTGTGTGAGTTGGACAAGTGCTTTATTTTCTTGTTAATTGTAAAATAACACTTTTTCTCAGATTCAGTGTAACATTTGGATTGGGTTTGTTTTACTGTCCAACTGTTAAGTCAAACAACTTTAACAATTTGAACAGGAATTTTTCAATGTTGCTGTGAACATTAAGAATCCACAGGATCATTCCAAGAAACCATCTTTTTTTAAAACAAAATACTGATTGGACAGCTACAGAAACATGCATAGAATTGAGTTAGCCCATGTTGTGGATTTTAAGAAAGAGGCTTTATTTGAAAAAACTCCACCCAACTAGATTTCACTATAGTTAAAGCTTTGGCTTTATTTCAGAGAAGAGCTGCTTGCATTTCTGGGACATACTGCTGCCTCAGTGATCAGCAGAAAACGTTCTCATGAAGTTGATGTTTAAAAAGACAGACATGAAATCAGCAGAGGAGTGCAACTGGGTTCAAAGAGGCTTCCGATTAAATGTGCTCGAGCAGTTTCCTGGCCTGGGGCCAGAATGATTAATATTTTGCCCAAATTAACGAAGTAGAGCTGTGATTCCTTTCCCATGTTCTGAAGGGCTTGCTTCCTTACCTGCTGTCAGCAGCTAGCAGGATACGTGCGATGTGTAGAGTTACCTACAGTGGAACTTACTCCTGGTTTGATCTCCTTTAGAACTGTCTCTGGAATAGTTAAATCTGAGGGGAAGCTTAAGACTTTGTTGAAGGTGTGTGCTCTGTGTGAGAGCTTGTATATGACTTCATGAAGCAAATCCACTCAACCAAGCTGCAACTAAAATTCTCAGGATCTTCTGTGGTTAATACATCTAAAGGAAGAACATTGTGGGCATCGGGAGTTTGTAGATATTTTGAGGTAGCTGCCTTGGAAGTATTCTTGGAACATAAATGGTTAATTACTGGTTTGTTGCTTTTCTTTCCCAGAAGGACAAGAAGTTTTGACAGACTGTAATCTGAACAAATCCCAGGAAATGGAAAGTATGGATAATGCAGAAGATACGAAGGAACATAATCAGTCTAATGAAGAAGTAGGAGGTAAAGTGCAGATTGAATTATGAAAAATAATAGTTATAATGTGGGGGTTTATTCATCTAATTATGGTATGAGAGTGAATAGAAAGTTCTTTTCTAGATCATGTCTCTGGTTTGCCTGCATGTGTATAGAAGGAATAACAATACCATTACAGTTTAAAGTGTTTTAACGTGCTCTGAAAAGCAGCAGTTGAGTTTTGTTATCAGCAAACTTGAGGTGCATTTTATAAAGGCCACTTTTACAGGATCTATGAAATGTGGATAGCAAGATGATAAAGACTGTGTGTCTGGTGAGGTCTTTTAATGCCTATTGTAGCATATGAATGCTTGAAATTAGTTTGCATATGACAAATGTGTGTGTTGGGACTGCACTTCATAATGTTGTTAAGCTACTCTGAGACCTGAAAAACAACTTTTCTTCTTACTTTTTTGAAAGAAAACCCAAGTTACCTCAAATTCACAGGACAACTCAGCTCTGTAGAATTGAAACCTGTAGCTGTAATCCTCTACTTTAAACTGTGTGTGAACAGAAGGTTGGTCAGTTTATCATGTTTATATCTCAAACAAAAGAGTAAACCCTTCCTGCACAGCTCTGAAAGAAGGCACATATATGAATAAAATAGGAAAACAATGAGCAGTATTTTTAAGTTAAGGGGTCCTACATAAATGCATATTTCAGTGTGTTTTTAAAAACTAGTAGGCACTTCACTTAATGGATAAAAGTGACAGCTCCTGGACTGTCTTACAGGCCCTCACAGTTCAGGATTTATATATGACATAGGTGTAGAGCAAGAGATTGTGAATTTCTTCCTGGATCTAGAAGCTCATAAACTGAAATCACAGCATTAATAAACATTCCTGCCAGTGAGCTGACAGTGTTCATTTATGCCAGTTCTCAACCACAAACAGTGAAAAATGCTGCCTGGTAGAGGATGTGGTATATGTATGCTGGGGAAAAGACAGATATTGTTTTACCAGCTTCACGTTGCCTTTCAAGTATTGCATGTCCATGGCAGTTCAGCAGTGTCAAGACAAATTATGTCTGTGGCTTTGGTTAGAAGTTTTGAGGTAGCATTTATGTATCGCATGAATCAAGTAAATCATGAAAGAATTATCTCTGTTTTGCTTGCCCAAGTAGCCACAGTTGTTTTCTGCAACATTAATGTGACTATTTTGGACTAAAAAGAAATGTTCTGATGTTTAATTTATTTTTTTTTGCATTATTAAAGATTAAATTTGCATCTACTTGTTAACAAAGTACAAAACAACACAGAACACTCTAGGGAGTGCTGCACTAGCAAGAGAGTCCCATGAGGAAGGTGACATTAATCTCACTTGGGTATCTACAGCGACAGTGTCTAGAACTGTACCAGTCTCTGGCCTTTGTTGATAGTCAATGGAGAGAGAGAGAGTACACACAGGTTTTCAGGCAGGATTTGGGTGTCTGAGGATGAAAAGCCTCATGTCCCCAGGTAGGTGCTTCTTAGCAGGACTCAATTTATAGTTGGTGGAGAGTAGCTTAGTAGAAATGACTGTGGTGTAAAATCTGGCTTGGACAGGTGAGTTCTAATCTGCTTACCCTGAAAAGAGATGTTTAATGTTTTTATCCAGAGAACATGGAATGTTTGAGCTTTGTCCACATCCAAAGCATCTTATCTCTCAGATCCCACAGCATGAAAAATATTTCAGGGATGTTTGTCCAGTACTTACGCCATTTCTACTCGCACTAGCTTACTTCTTTTATCTCTGCCTTCCCAGTGTCCCTGCCCTTTGCTCCTTCTAGTCACTAAGCTGTGGATTGGGCAGCCTGTGCTAGCAAAGGGTGTCCCTGCCCATGCCAGGGGCTTGGAACTAGATGACCTTTGAGGTCCTTTGATGTCTATACATCTTGCAGGAGCAGCATCATGGCATCTAGCAACACTTTCTTCAGTTCCTTGACTGTCCTTCAGCTTCAGTACCACTTCTCAGACTCTTTTCCATATATTTAAGTCAACTCACACACTTGAGATGTTTAAATTAATACTGCTCTGATATACCATTCATTTTTATAGTGTTACTGATCTATTTAGACTCTCTTTACAGTCCATTCTAGAATGCAAATACTCAGAATGTAAATCCAAAGATAATGCTATATAAATATTGATAAACCAGGTCACTCTGACAGACTCCCTTATACTCAGAGCGTTTATCCATTATAAAGTGAGTATGAACCTACTCAGTACCCTAGTGCTTCATTCTTTGATTCTCACTATGGGAATAAAGATTGCTAGGAGAAAGCTGTTTTAAAAACACACACAAATAGATAGCTAGAGTACCTCAGTATAAAATGGCACCAAATAAAATGTATACATTGAGTTTGACATTGCTTCACATGGTTCTCTACAGTCATTCTGATATGGAATCACAATAAACCTTAAATATTTAAGCAGGCTGTGCTAGAACTATGATATATCAGTAGGTAGGTTTAAATTTCTTCCCAGCAGCACCAGTTCAATTGCTGTTGGATGCTAAAATTCAGACAGGATCTTTAGCTTTCGTGTTGTACTGACTGTATAAATTGGGGGTCAGCAGTAGAAGCTGCATTAGTCACTAAGCAGTTCTTGTGGGTCAAAAACTATCTGCCTTCTAGATAAGCAAAACCACATTCTGACAGCGCTGCCCTGGTGGGAGTATTGTCGTTTGGGAATCACTAACCCTGGTGAAAATGAATATGTAGTGTTCTCCAGAATCATAGAATCAAAATATCATCAGTCTTGGTGATGGCTCTTAGGAAAGGGATTACATCCTGCCTCTATCTGTTTAAAAAAACCAAACCAACCAACCAACCTCTTTGGCACTTTTCCAGGTGTTATCACTAAAACCTTCATTGTGTATCAAATTTGAAGAGAAATAATGAAAGATGGTTATGTGGTTCTCCCATTATGGTATTCATGATCCATCCCTTTTGTGAGTGAGCAATTCCACTTCAGTATCTTCACAATTCATCATCCATGATAATCTGCATCACAGAAAACTCTCCTTTATTTTCATCCCAAACCCCTGCATGATCCATGCCCACAGGGTTTTTTCCATCTGATGAAGACTATTGTAAGACCACGAGGCCACTGACTCATAGAGATCAAGCACTTGATAGCCTGCTTTCTGCCACCTTAATGTTAGTAACATCTTTCTTCAGTGATGTCTGTTTTTTCCATGTTTTTTTTCATTATAAGTAGTAGCTTTCAGTTTCCTGGATTATACATGTTTTGTTTGAATCTTGCCTTATTCACGGGTGACACTCTAAATACACCACGGTGACTTATTTGGAAACTTGGAACAGAAGTTGCAGCCTGGTCAGATCTAGAAGTTTGGTGGAGCCTTTTTATTGGGTTTCTGCAGAAAGTGGTACTGTGGTTCCTTCAAAAGGCCAAAGAAACTTCATAAAGGCACTATACAATGTTTAGGGCTGAAAAGTCATCACAACTGGTGCTATCCTAGGATAAGAAGAGTGGTGGAGCACTGGAACAGGTTGCCCAGAGGGGTGGTGGATGCCCCATCCCTGGAGAAATTCAAGGCCAGGTTGGATGAGGCCCTGAGCAACCTGATCTAGTTGGGGGTGTCCCTGCTTCTTGCAGGTTGGACTAGATGACCTGTGGGAGTCGCTTCTAACCCTAATCATTCTATGATTCTATAAGAAAATCCACCTTTGTCAGCATGTAATTCCATATTTGTACACACACAGATGGACCTGCTGACATGCTATTAATTCTGTGTTATTAACTGATGAAGGTGAGATGCCAGTCAATGAAAACAATTCGACCTGTTCTATTATACACCCCTTCCAAAAGGGCTTCACCTCTGATGATTGCTAAGCATAGGGCAAACAATCAGGCAGAAGGCTATAGTAATATGTTAATTAAAAGCTTGATGGAGGAAAGGGGGGTGGGAGGAAGAAAGAAAAAGCCTTTTTTTTTTTGCCTCAAGGGAATGGAAGCTGCATGCTGTGGTACACATGGTGTATGCTTGCCTGCAACCATAAAAATACACTGTTCCCATGGTGCTTCCTGTATCTCGTCTGAAAAAGAGACAAGCAATGAGACAGACTGGGGAGGAAGCCCTTAATTTCCCTTGTTTCTTTATGTGCCTCCAACAGTGTTACCTTTGGTGGCCAAAGCTGGAGTATCCTTAATTTAAAAATTAAAAAAGCCACGTTCTTTCCTATGGGAGTCACAGTCAAGCACAAGTGTTTAATTATTCCCTCCCCGGTTGAGGCAGACAACTTTTTGGGTGTTATGAATGTTAGCTAGCTTTCATGGTTGTGAAATAAAAAGAAATAGAAGCCACATTTGTGGTTTATGGATGCTAATTGCTGCTGCTGTTTAGGTGTGTGAAAGGGGGCGGTTAAAAGGCTGGAGAGAGACCGGAGAGGATGACAAAGCCTCGCTTAGGCGAGCACTGAGGTTCCAGCGGTGCTGCTAACACACGCACTTATCTGCTTGAGAAGGAAGTGCCGTTTTTTATCAGAGTATTGCATCTCCCAAGCCCAGATCGAGCCCTGCCGCTCATGGGACTCAGGGGTTATCTCACAACATCAGCAGTACTGTGCTGCAAGAAGTTCACTTAACAGGGGATTTCTGTGAGTGTTAAAACCAGGCAAGGAGTCTGTACTGCTCAACTGGTGTCAGGGCTCTGCTTTGGTGGCTGTGCATGAACTGAAAGTCTCATCTGGGTGTTATCAACAAAAAAATCCACTTGACTTTGTTTGAGCTGTAAGGTACTGTATGATCAGCAGCAGGAATGCTGCCAAGCACGTTCAGTGACATCAACAGTCAGTTGTGTCACCGCAGCTTGTGAATGATTGACATCAGCTTGGACTATCCTACACAATGGGTAGCCTGGAGCACCCAGGGTTGATACAGAAACTTGGATGTTGTGATTGCCTTGAAGTAATCAGAAAAGCGCAGCTATTTCTTATTCTAATTAACCCATTATCGTTAGCAGAAAACAGAATTTGCTTTTGAGATACCCCAACTGTGTAAGCTATCAGACAAGACAAGGTCTGGGAGGAGAATGGATTCACAGTTATTTGATACCTGATGGACTCCTTTCTGTAACTTGGTTTAAAACATCATTTTTCTGTGCTTGGTCTACGGGGTGTTTCTCTGATTCATGCAAAATCATTAATTGAAATTAAAAGTGAGAGAAATATTCCTTTGGCATAGAAATAAAATCTAGTCTAAGGTAGATGAGTTGTGGTGTGTTCCCTCCCCACCCAAGCAGGAAATAAAAGAAGATGAAGAAGGCGGCCTGGGAACTCAAATCACATGCAAATAATCCATTTTTAGAAATATGGGTTGGTGGAAAGGAAATCAGTTAATTAAGATGACTCATGTTTTGCCCCCAAACTAGGCTGTTCATTTGGCACAAAATGTGTAAAGGGCAGGTTTGCCACTCAGTGCTTTTCCAAAAGGTATTGGAAAGCAGAAATAAATCTACAAGAGCCAAAGCTTTGCTAAAGCCCAGCACACAGTTCCATTAGGGTTGGAACCGGTGAAGCTTGGTTTGCAGTGGGCTTGTGTCTTGTTGCTAGCTGACTTTTAATTATGCAAAGTTTGAGTTGTGTGTTAGATGCCATATTTTAGAGTCTCCTTAAAACAAAAGACCTGTGAGGTCATCAAGTCCAACCATTATTGCAGCACTGCTAAGCCCACCACTGAACCATGTCCCTAAGTGCCACATCTATATGTCTTTTAAATACCCCCAGGGATGGTGACTCTACCCCATTCCTGGGGATATTAGGAAAAACTTCTCCACCAAATCCAAATTTCCTNGTGGATATTAGGAAAAACTTCTTCACCAAATCCAAATTTCCTCTGGCACAACTTGAGGATGTTTCTTCTTGTTCCATCACTTGTTAATTAGGAGAAGAGCGTGACCACCACCTGACTACAACCTCCTTTCAGGAAGTGATCAGAGAGCACTTGGGTTTCCCCTTGGCCTCCCTTTCTTTGGATTAACCACATTCCCTCAGCAGCTTCTCATCAGACTTGTTCTCCAGACCCTTCACCGCTGTTGCCCTGCCCTGAACATGTTCCAAGCACCTCAATGTCTTTCTGGCAGCGATGGGCCCAAGCCTGAACGCAGCACTTGAGGTGCAGCCTCATCAGTGTCCAGTACAGCAGGATGATCCCTGCCCTGCTCCTGATGGACCCTGTGTTTCTGGTACAAGCCAGGATGACCTTGGCCACCTGGGCACACTGCTGGCTCATGTTCAGCTGGCTCTCAACCAACACCCCCAGGTCCTTTTCTGCTGGGCAGCTTTCAAGCCGCTCTGCCCCAAGCCCGTAGCGCTGCCAGGGGTCGTTGTGACCCAAGTGTGGGACCCAGCACTCAGCCTCATTGAATTTCAGACAGCTGCCTTGGCTCTTCTACCCAGCCTGTCCAGACCCCTCAGTAGAACTTTCCAACCTTCCAGCAGGACTGCCTGCCATCCTGCTGCCATCTCCTGCCACCCTACATTCAACAGCTCTGCTCCTTCCCATTTCTGTTCTTTCTGCTGCTCTGCAGGAGCTGTTACAAACTTTAACCCAGAGCTCTGTATATTCTTGTTGAATGCTGTTGTTGCACCTCACCTGCCATATGCCAGACACACCAAGTGTTTCTCCTGACATAGCATCCCCTACCCTCCAGGAGTGGGGGAAGGGTTTTGGGAGAAGCAGCAGGTGATCCTGGGCTGTCTGTCAAACAGATGCTTGTCAAAATAGAGGAATTCTGAGCAGCCTTCCCCTCCACCAGATAGGATCCAATCTGGTGTGGGGGTCAAAATATTACAAAAAGAACACAGAGTGGATGCAAGCACCTCTATAGAGGACCAGGCTGAAAGTAAACCAGAAGTATTTAATGAGAAAAACATCAATGTGGAGAGAATCAGCTTGCAATATAAAATGCAAGTATTGGAATCTAAGTTGTTTGCTATTGGATTTTCTTTTTCTAGTTGAATGAAATCAATACACTTTGTTTTGTGAAGAGGATGGTGTTGAGCAGCATCTTAACCAAGCTCCTGTCTTCAGTTTATAGGTGTTAAAATTCCATTGATATTTGACACAGATTTCCCTGATCTTCATACTAATACTTGTTTTTCGTATAAGTATTTTTCTAGTAACTCAAGAATACATTGCATTTTAAGAAAGGCTTTTGGGAGGTGTTTTTAAAAGGCCAAATGAAACTACACTTTCAACTTCTTGGGTTTGAAGTTCATTTGAAAAAGCAGTTGACCAGAGACGATCATGCCTGAGTGGTCGTATTAGTAATAGGTCCCTTGATATAACTAATGAAGGCGATTATCTGAATTTAACATGTGGCCTTTTTCAGTCTGACTGCTAGGTCCAGATGTTCTCTGATTAACTGTCTAATTGAAGTCTGATTTAACGGTTGTGATTGTATCTGGCTTTCTGGACTTTAGGAATTGTAATTTTAGAAATGTTTTCTGAGTGATATTATCTTAACTGTAGCAGAAGCGGAGAACTCATTCAGTTTCAGCTCTTTCTGTGGGCCTTTTAATTTTTTTTAAGAGGGAGACTTTAAAGGTAGTGAGATTTGAAAGCATAATGTTAACAAGTGTCAAAAATGAAGCTAAATTCATCTGGGACAGGCTTTGGGAAATCTGAGCACCGTAGGCCTGGGGATACAGGAGGGCAATCCCTCTGTTCCTCCATGCTCCTGAGCAACACCGGTGCTACAGGCAGCTGAGGAAAAATGGCAAGTTTTTCAATTAAAAGCAGAAAAATAAAATCCTGTGGTAGTTTTAACATAGTATTAACCATAGTTCTCTAGCCCCCTGTCATATTGTCTCAGGTAATTGTATTCTTTGTCCCAAAATTCTGTTTGCAGTGTCAGTTAAATATATTATTTCTCATTTCCTTCCTTAACCTGTGGCCTAGTGCTGCCTGGTCTTGCTGTGCTCTTCTGTTTAACTCCAGCATTGGGATGATGTTTTTCTGTTACTGCTGCTCCTCTTAGCAAAACTTTAATTCTAAAGGTTTCTAAAATGTGTTTAAGCTCTAAAAACCCCACTAGATCATTATCAGGCGGAAATTGGTAATAGATGGGAAATACCAGGTATGAAGTGATAGATCTGCACAGGAACATACATCATTATAAGAAAAACTCTTGTGTTTGAGTAAGGTACTTTAAGAACCAGTTACATAATTGAAGTTTCCCGGCTCACATGACCTTGGAGATGATGTATGTTGTTTATTTTGTTGTTGCTGTTGTAATTAATTCTACAACTAGATAAATACACTGTGTTTTAACGATAGACACTGGTACTAATGAAGTAGAAAATACACATCCGAGTCCTTGGAAAATTATGCCGGGTGTTGGTTTGTTTTTTTTCCTTTCCAAGTCTTAGTGCTGCATTACAATTTGATTTGTTTCTATTTTTGTTTCAAGTCACAATAAAAAAACAAGGAAACTCATTACCACAGAGCACGAACTCCACAAAGGGGAATTATGAAAGTTTCTCTCCTATTTTTAGAAGCGAAATTTCCACCAGGTGCATTATGCAGTGGTTCATTTAGGAATTACCACCCAAGTACACTTTACACCCTCTCTGAACAGAAGAGGTGCTTGGGTTTTGTATAAAAAACCGTCTGCTGAGTACTTCTGAAAATACTGGGAGGTAGAAAGATAAAAACCAAAGCCAATGTGTCCAGGTAATAATTGTCAGTAAGTCAAGGAAGTGAAATCTATGGATTTCCAGTGCGTTGTAGTTGCTGCTTCTAGGTGATCGCTTCTTCCTTTGTTGGCAAACAATGATCTCATGAAAGCTGTTGTAAAAAAAAAAAAAAAAGAGAGCTTATCACTGGAAGAAACAAAGCCAAACAGGGCCAAAACGGCTTGAACTCCTTTCCCTTCCCTAGAATTGATATGTGCATGGTGTAGAAGACAGATATGGAGAAAAGTTACTTTATCTCTCTATTGCCTCTTAAAAAAAAATATCTCATGTTGCTATTGTGTCACTTTGCAGTTTCTAATCCCCCATCACTTACAGTCTCCAAATTTTCAGTATGTCCATGTGTGTCATGTGTCACTGTGTTCTTCTTGATACTTCAGGTAAAAACTTTGGCATAGCATTGATTTTTCTTTCCAGTTTACAGTTTTGATGGGACATCCTGCAGACCCTTCTTTATTCATTAAAGACTATGGGTGGTTTTTAACTCGTGACATGTCTTCCCCCACAGTGTGTTAATTCCATTGTAGAGGTGTTTTTCATAAACATGCAGGATTCTGACTTTAATTTGGAAACTCCGCTGACTTTTTTCAGTTTCTGAAGCATACGTCTGTTGTGTTTCAAGCTGGTTTAGGTGAAGGAATCTCGCCTTCTGGGAAGGGACCAGCTCTAGTATGAGTACACAAGCTTTTGGTTTTATACTGCTTTTCTGGGGACAGTTTGTGGAGATAACAGTGATGAATCATCAGTTAATACCTGTCAGATCCAGGTAGTCACAAGAATCCTTCAATATGCACTCGTATAGACTCCCTTCTTGTTCTTCAGCATCTGAATCCTATTAACAGCTGTCAAAACCTGGTAAACTATTTATATGCTTTCACAATTTGTTTAATTGGATAGTTAGGAAATGGCATACAAGAAAAGCTTTCCTTTTTTTCTTTTTCTTTTTTTTTTTTTTCCTTTAGTCTGGCTGAACATCTGTAGCATTAGGGGCTCATTATCTCTGAATTGGCATAGCAAATCAGCAGCATCATTAAAATGCCACATTAAGATGATTAAGTTTCTTTGTTATCCAGTTGACTTTTTGCATGTGCTGAGGATTTCATGATTATGACCCTACTCCTTGTAAAACACTTGAGCAACATCACCCTTTTGTGCCGTTGTCTTTAATAGCTTCTAGGTTTTATTCTTTGTGCTTTTTGTAACATTACCAGTAAACTTTGCTTAACAACAGTACAAAACTTACCTTCTTTTCTCTATGTTTGATGCCAAGGTCTTGGATTAAATATAGTAATTGGGGGTTTTTCCTTCAGAGACTTCCTTCTAGAGAGAATAGTTAAAGTAACACTCTGACTTGACCTAATTGTTTGCTGCTATTGACTTCTGTTTGGTTTTATTTGTGCATTTTACAGAACATCCACAAGCCCTGCTCATGTGGTGACTCAGTCTGAAGTTGCCACCACAGCTTTATTTTGGATTTTTTCCAGAACCTATTGTTTTTACAGTGTTTCAGGTGAAACAAAAATACTACTCTGGAGTATGTCTTTCATCTTGTAATCATCTCCCCAGGAAATGAAACCATGTGCATCAGCCTTAACGCATCACTGGTACTTTGTTGTGTAAAATCTACAACATTTTTTCCTGCAGTGTGTATTACCTTCATGAACTGCCTCGAGAAAAATAGTTACCTGGTTTGGACACCATGAATGGTTTTTTCCTCTTGCAACATCTTTACTTTCCTGTGAAGGGATGAGAGCACTTCTTCAACTGTGGGAACTCTTGTTAAGGGATAACTGAGTGTTTTTCCTTTTCTGCGTGAAGTTACAACTGCTTTTCCTCTCGGTTAAGGGAGACCAGTCTGGAAACTCCCTAATCTCATTAAAATATGTCAATATAACTTTTAAGTGACAGATGCAAACATTTCCACGCAGGTGCCAACCTCCTGATCTCACAGTATTCCCTGTGTGTGTGTGTGTATGCAGAGCAATATCAGGGCTGAAAAAGGAATTTTTTTTTTTGCTATTTTGGTTAATTTTAGGCTGACCTGCACTGAGCCATCTTTGCCTCGGACTGTTTTGTACCAGAGCTTTTTTCTGGGTTGCTCTCAGGAAGGCAGAGTAGACTCTAAACAACAACAGGCGTGTTAGGACAGAAAAATTCCAACCCTTCTATCATTTATTTGGTTAAAAAAAGCCTCTTCCCTAGTGGCTTCTTCTGTCTGTTGTTCTCAGCCTTCAGAAGGTGTATTTTTTTTCCGTTGAGGTTCATCAAATGCCTACATGCAAACTGAAAAGCACTCGAGCTTTGGTGGGACATCACCACCAGCTGAGCAGCGGTGCTGTTTGCTGGGAGGGGGGAAGCAGTGGTGGAAAAGCCTTGATCAGAACTCAGGTGCATCCTTCTTTGTTGCTAAAGAAAACATGAGTATTGCAAGCAGTCAGCATTCAGTATGGAAAATGCAGAGGTAATTATTTTCCGCGGTGGAACCATAGGATGGCTTGCCCAGTTTGTGCCAGTCAGCAAGTGCTTGCCATGGGGAACTCGAACCAGTACTCGTGCTCTGCTGCACGAACACTGGCATGTACTGATCTGTAAAAGAGTGAAAAGCTGTCAGCCATGAGCTTGTGGTGAGAAACTGTAGAAAACAGTAGAAAAGTCTTCTCAGCTGGCGATTATAGCTGGTCCTCCACTGCTAAGCAATTGCGTTTGATGCAGACAAAAGGTGAGACGTTGAGTAGAAAGTGGGAATTGAAATTGTCTCTGAAAGTACCAACAAGGTGCAGCTGCAATGTATACTTCCTTTTACCATGCTGTGCAGGATGTAGCAAATGATTTTGGAGCTGCCTCCTTTTGAGAGAGGAAAAAACCCCAACAACCAGCGAAACAAACCCCCTCTTTTTTTTTTTTTTTGGAAAAGAGATTCTGTTGAAAGCTGCTTTCAGCAACTGGCAATAAGTTTTCCTTAAAGTGATGAAAATGGGTGATGAACTCATTTTGGAAGGAGTCTCAGAGGCAGGATCACCCTTGCACCCTCAGATGTGAAGCTGGAGACCCTGTTTCAGTGGAAGTAAGAATCCCTGGGATATGAAGCAGAGCTAGTATGGAAAAAGATGTAGAGAAGAATGGCTCATTTGTCGGTGAATCCAGACCTCCTCCTCACCCTCTGAGCAAACACCTGAACCTTTGTGAGCTCTTCTGGGACCAGGACAGTCAGTCCCAATACCAAACTCTAAAAACTACCTACTATAATCTAGGATAGGGGGAGGTAAACCCATACTGGATAGGGAAAACCCCATCTTTCTGTGGATATTGTTATCTGTGGAGAGCACCAAGAGGAATCTTTGGAGTTCTCCATGCCACCATGGATTCTTGCACAGGATGCAGACGTTGTCACCCACCTGTTTCTTCCACCTCACTTCAACCGAAAGTAAGATAGGTTGACTGGGCTTAGTGCAAACAGTTAGGCCAGAGGAGTGAGTTTATCACTAAAATATAGTTGAAAATTTTAATTTCACGAAAAGGTTGGTTTCCAGATATTTATTTTTCAGTCCTGCTTTTATGTTGCCACCTCATTTTCGCTGTTACCCATTGTTTGTTCTCGACATTTGATGTGGTTTATTACTCAGAACCAAAGCTAATACATATTCAGCAGTCCATGTTCTGTACTTTGGAGAAAGGACAAGTGATTAAGTGCCACATTTAACTGTCTAACCCTCAGTTTGAGAGAGGAGCAGGTGGCCATGAGAACAATACTTTCAAACAGGAAACTATGCATTTTATCTCTTAGTGCTTTTCTTCACTCAGTAGCTTGAGGCATAACTCAGGTTTCAGCCATAGCCTAGCTCTTGTCTAGGTGGAAAAGTCAGCCTTATGCAGAAAAAATCTGTCCTGTCAATTAATAAGGATTTTTAGTGCAAGTGCTGGTAATGCTGGAGTTAATAGAGGAAAAGAAAGTCAGTAACATAAGCTGGGAATCATCAGCTGTTTATTCAGTGTGACCAATTTGCTTATATTTTTACATGGGAGCATTATTGTTAGTAAATTATTAGCTACTTGTTAAGTTCTTCTCTTGTCCTGAATTTGCATTCATTTGAGGCCAGGTCTTTGGTTTTCTTTGGATGTGGAACTGATTCCAAGGCCATGTATGCTGATCTTCATGAGTCTTTGTGTTCTTTGCAACCTACTTGTAATATGATTTTGGACAAATCTTTTATAGTTTCTGGGATACATTTATTTAGCATGAAATCTTTTACCTCCACTAGTTTTACTCACGTAGTAACCTTATCGTACAGTTATCAGGGTTATCTGCTGCTCCTCACACATTTGAGATCTTTGGATAAAAACTGCAATTTGCAAATGAAAATTAGGGTTCTTGATTGAATCTGTACCATGGGAGCACTGCAAATTTTCCACTGGATCAGACATATATTTTAGGTGTGTTTCAAGCCCCAGAGGTTCCACAGGGAGACATGAATATCCTCTTTAAGTTGTGGCTTTCCATTGTATTTCCAAGTCACAGGTACAGCCCGAGACACTAATTTCTATCAGCTAATTGTGAGTTGTGGGAATAAGTGTTTTCTTTTTAATCCTGAGTAGTACCCTGTAATTGCAGGAGAAATTTGCGCTGTTTTACTGCTGTAATCTGTAGATGGAAATTATCCATCAGAGGTAATTAACAGGCAGGCCAATATTTTTAAAGGTTATCTCGCTGCAGGTATTATTAAGTGTACATGAACCGTGAAGAGTCATGTCTCAACTGTGTTTCTTCATTGGGTGTTTAAGTGAAACTCTAAGGAAGATTGATGCTATAATTTGATGTCATTTGGGGTGAGCTTTTTTTTCCTCAGATACGTCATTGTGCCTAAGATGAGCGTTTTTCTCACTCTTGTGCTTTGTTTTACCTGCAGATGATGTGGTTAAAGTGAAAGGTGAATACAGTGAAAGAGAGGAGAGTGCTTTAAATTCAGAGCCTATGGAAAACCCAGAAGAATCTGAAATGCCTTACACCTATCCCAGAGAATATAATGAATATGAAAGCATTAAACTGGAAAGACACTCGGGTTCATATGACAACGTCAGGCCAGCTAGTGGAAAAATGAATTGTGATATCTGTGGATTAGCCTGCATTAGCCTCAATGTCTTGATGGTTCATAAGCGTAGCCACACTGGTAAATATCCCTACGTTATTTTTGTAAGAGGTGTATAATGAAAGGATAATAATTTATAATCTAGACTTCTTATTTTAAAGAAAAAGGATACCAAAATCAAAATTTTCTTGCTCTGTCCTTGACGCTTCATGTGATCTTCAGCAAGTTGCTCACTTTTCTGTGCCTCACTTTACCCACCTCTCTTCTTACCAGGACTAAATGTCAGTAAAAGCACATCTGTGCAGCATTTTAAGAACTTTGGATGAAAGGCACTATCTCATTTAAGCATTTCAGCCACAAAATACAAGTTAGATTGGTTTTGTGCTGCCATTTCCAGTCTATATATGTATTTCGCTGTGTGCTATACTTTGGCAACAAACCAATGAGCATCTTAGGTTTCAACCTGTAGTAAGTTAAGTTTTTCCTCTTTTCTTTTTTTCTTCTTTTTTTTTTTTTTTAATTGCTAGCTTGTTGGAACCAGCCTCCCCCAGAACACTTATTTCCATGGAAAAACTGTACAGTGTTTTCCATAGTCCTACATATGTTACAAGAAGCTCTGACACCAGAGCTGCACGTAACTCCCACTGAAGTCAACGGAAGGGCTGTGTGTGTTTCTATAGAAAGAAATTGATCCAGTATCTAATTCTTTCCTCTTCCATAAAGGAAAGGGTATGAGGATAGCATGATACCCACATAACCATTAAATGTCCTTTTTTGTATGTCATTTTAAGGTGAACGGCCATTCCAGTGTAATCAGTGCGGAGCTTCCTTTACTCAGAAGGGTAACCTCCTCCGCCACATTAAACTACATACAGGGGAAAAACCTTTTAAATGTCATCTTTGCAGTTATGCCTGCCAGAGGAGGGATGCGCTAACAGGTCACTTAAGGACACATTCTGGTAAGTGACTTCAAAGACACTTCATGTGTTTTAGATGTGTGTCACTAGGACACTAGGCATGGAAAATGAAGAGTCAGCAAATCTGCTCAGTCTAGTTTTGAAGAGTCGACAAACAGCAGTGACCACTCGCTCTGCCTGCTGTGCTGATGGAACCGTCTCAGGACTCAGCTCTGCTCTTGATGCAGGAAGAAGGCACAGGGAAAGCCACTGTCACAGCTGTGTGATGTGAGGCATGGCCTCCATAGCTGCTAGCACAGAACAACTCCTTGGTATTTTCAAAGGAGTGGAGCTAGCTATGCCAGCAAGCTCTGAATTTGAGGAGTAGCACAAAGACACTCTTTGCTGGAACTTCTTTCCATTCCAGCTGTAGGATAACTCTAGGAGTATCATCCAGGAGAGCGTGACTATCACTGGTTAACACCTCACTGTTGTGTAGTGCCTTTCATCTGAATGTCTTAACATGCTCAACAAATGCCGGTGTTTTTTTCTCAAGGCTGGTAGGGTCCTTTTTACAGATGGGAGAAATGGAGGCACAGAGCTGAGGTGACTTGAGTAACAAGCCAGGTATAAATTTAGTAATCTTAGTTCCCCCCAGTTCTGCCAGAGCCAGGTTGTGCTTACTCTTTGATTTGTGTATATCCTGTGTTATACAGGGACCTAGAAAGAAAACCATTATTCTAAATGATAGATGTTATCTCTGCACAGCATTTTACAGGAGAAAAAAAAATCAAGCTCAACCTCACAAAGAATCAAAGCTAAAAATGAGATTATCTGACGTGGATAAATGAGATACAGATCTGATCAAGACCCAGGCCAATGGTGGTGACTGTGCCCCACCAGCACAATGCTATAAACACCATGCCTCAAACACATCGTGTGGTTATTGTGACTGAAGTTTTTAAGGGCTGGCTTATTAAACGGTATAAAAGAAAACCTCTTCAAGTGAAATCACATCAATAAGCAAACAATCACATCAGCAGCAGGGGGTATGGTTGTTTTGCACAGTATACAATGCAAGGCTGGTTATATTTGTGCTGTACAGGGATGATGCTTTGCCTGGGTGTCTTGGAGGATGTCTGTTCACAAAACACTAATGAGATAATTTAGCAAGTGCTTCTAGTCCTCGTGTGTGAGGCACCGGGAAGCGCTGTGTGGGTGTCTTGAGATAAGGGTTTGCTTTAGCTTAAATGAATTAGGAACATCATTTGCTTGACAATAAATGCTTTTTTGAAATTAATTGAACCTCACATGTGTTTTGTTTCAATTTAACCTCATCAGTTTTGTAAAATCCTGGAAAAAATGTATAAACAGGATGCGGGTCAGGCAGTTGCTGTCCTGGTTTAGCAGTGGTAGAGCTGGTCTCCCCCAGGGAAGTTACGCCGAGAAAAGTCATCATCTGGAGCTGGGCTCTGGGAACCTGAGCTCCTGGGAACAGCATCTCACTGCAAGTCCTCTTCTTTTCTGGTGCTGGAGGACCTCTGTGTGTGGCTGGTGGGGTTCACCCTCGTGTGACCCTCATTTTGGGACGATTACAGCGCTCATAAACGGAACAGAAATGTAAACCGTTCTCCAGGAGCTGGATATGTGCTATTAGTAACTATACACCCCAGTGTCAGGGAGACAGTGTTTTAGTAGTCTCTTGTGGTTATTTTATACTGTGCTCTTATTTTTCTAGTGGAGAAGCCATACAAATGTGAGTTTTGTGGAAGGAGCTACAAGCAGAGGAGCTCGTTAGAGGAGCACAAGGAGCGGTGCCGTACTTACTTGCAGAATACCAGCATGTGTGAGGCCGGTGAGTTTATCATGTTACAGTGGGTTTGGGTTTTTGGGACATTACAGAGCTTAAACAGGGCATCTGGTAAGCTGTTAGTTCACAGCCTGAGAGCAGTTTTTACTGCAGTTTTTTTCAGTAACCTAAGGGGCTGTAACATCTTATAAAAGGGTCTGGTTTAATGCATCCCTTAGGTAACTAGTTAAAGAATGCTTTCATTTTAATCACTTTTTTATTTCACAGTTGCTTTGAATAAACTCTCCAAAATACCTTGTATGCAGTGTTTCTGTAGGCAAGTTTTCTTGGAGCAAGTTAAATCATTCCTATGTTAATGCTGTTATGGGGTTTATTTCACGGGATAAGTTGGTGCCTGTGTTTGTTGACAACAGTTGTTCACGTGTCTCAGTCTGTTTGATGCTTCCTTTTCTTTAGAATAGGAACTCTTGGTCAAAATGGGTTGGAACTTAAAGAGGTTTTAGTGTCATGGATCTAGGACATGGCAATGGCAGCTTAGGAGGTGGGAGAGGTAAGGGACTTCCCTCAGTACAGAGCTGTTTCTAGGAAAGGCTGAAGATAAAATGCATCAAAACACACTTTTTCCTGTTTTCCTTTTCAGTCTCAGTGCTGCAGTTCTGAAAATACTTTGGTGAAAAATAACTGTCATAATCTTTGAGCCTGAATCCCAAAATGAACTTGTCCCACAATCTGTCAGTAAGGCAGGAAAGAATTCCTTTTCCCATTCAGAGTCAGGAGTGGTTAGGACCTCCCAAAAGGTCACACGACTAATCTTCAGCAGAGCTGAGGCTACAATTTCAGGATTCAAGTTCCCATTTTCTTTTGTTGCAGAGCCTTAAAAAAAACCCAAGCAATAACTTTAAGGACATGAGATTTCTAGTTCTGCTTGTGAACCTCAGTTAGAACTCTCTTTTCAAGGAAAAGGTTCAACAAAGTTTTCAGAGAAGAAAATTAAAATCTAAAAATAGACTCAGAGAGATGATAGTGTTTACCAAGGCCCCTTAATAATAGAAAAATATATTGAATTTAATGATATGATGATCAAGCAAAGATTCTGCAGGCATCACCACAAGCTGGGCCTGAAATCCAGTGAGAAGCCCCGTTGATATATGGTGGCAACTCTGTGGGTACAAGTGTTGTACCCGGTGCAGAGTGAGATTTCTAACACGTGCACACACAAAAGCTGCTGTAAAGAAACAATGATTTAACAAAGTTAGAGTTCTATAATTTTTCTTGGGAGGTCCTCTTTTCAGCAAATGACATGGTTGTTAGAGCATTAGTAAAAGAAAATGGTTATCAGAATGTCAGCAAGTTTTGGTTTTCATGAGAATCCTATACATTGTAACTGTGGTTTTATGTTACAGTACATACTCCCATGATGGCAATCACTCTGAGATGTCCACCACGTGAAAATGGAAAACATGAGACCTACTGTAGATTGCTGCTTTAAAATTATTTTCATGGTTTATATAAAATTTCAGAATAGCAACATTTCACTTATCCAGGATCTGCTAGGTAGTACTTAATGCCTACTGCAATGTGCCTTAAATTGGTCACAGAGGAAATGTGAATTTCCAGTACATGATGTGGCTGTACCCTATGCCTTTAAAACCTTCACACTTCAAAAAATATTGCCTTTTTTTTTATTTAGTGGAGTAGTAAGTTTGATGAAAAACAGGAACTCCGGTATTGCTGAGGCGTTTCTGTTCGATTCTCTGGCATCAGCACTATGTTAGATGGCAGAATCAGAGAGAGGGAAGGCCAGAAGGGACCTCCAGAGATCATTTAGTGCATTTGATTTGGGTTTTTCCCCTGAGTGTAGCATTTTGCATTTGTGTGTAGCAACCACTGCTTTCTGATTTCAGAGCATTTCCCTGGTTTGTCTGCCTGACTTTGAATTTTGGTACTTTTCTGAAGTCATTGCAGACGTCTCCCGTGGAGCCATCTTTAAGCACAAGTATGCTCTACATGCCAGCATCCAATAACTAAAATATTGAAGAACATTAGAACCATAGTAACCATTCTAGTTGCTTTTTAGCACAAGTTTTGCATGTTCCAGGCATAACCATGTGGAAATATTTCTGAAAGAAAGGGTTTATGTAACAATATTGTCAGAGCGTTGCTCAGTCCCTGATAACAATCTCTGGTCACATTGTTCTCGTGTCACAATAACCCACCTCTCTGTTCCACTCTCCATTATTTAGTGACCACATAGAGATGCTACAGGAAGCAATGCCTCTAATTTGAGCTCTGCTTTGTACTTCAGGGTTTTGTAAATGATGCCTGCATGCTCTAAAAATTAGAGTCACACTTACAGTGCGACAGAAACCACACTATGGAAACAGTTGGGTACAGGCAGAATGTTTGTGTGTTTGTGCTCTGGGTTGGAAGAAGAGTATCTGCTCTCTGCACATCCAGAGAATGAGATGATGGCAAGGTGACAGCACTGTTTCAGAGAGGTGGATTGTCACCCAACATTTACAGGAAAACATAGAGAGTACTGTGTCCAGTTCTGGAACCCCCAACATAAGAAGGACATGGATCAGTTGGAGAGGGTCCAGAGGAGGCCA
>VXBZ01002610.1:6248-20877 GCA_013399135.1 Heliornis fulica | reverse complement strand
TGATCTAGTTGGGGGTGTCCCTGCTTCTTGCAGGGGGGTTGGACTAGATGACCTCTGGGAGTCGCTTCTAACCCTGATCATTCTATGATTCTATGATTTATCACAGCTAAATCATGTTTATGCACAACTTTTCTCCTGGAAAACTTTTCTAAACCTAAGATCACACTGAAATGTACACACTACTGAAGGAGGCAGCAGAAACACCACAGAGACATCTGAGGTGGCTGTCAGGGAAGGACGTTACCAGACACTAGCGTTAGGTGAGGAGGAGACCACATTTAAAAGTGGTCAGGACATCAGGGCTAAGCCTCTAGTCCCAAGGCACCCGTGAGAGCACTGATCAGGAGGGAAGAGTGTGATTCATTTGGTCTGCAGAGTTTTCTTCAGCATCCTTAGAGTTTGTGGTGTTTTCTGGCCAGACAGATGAATGTGGGTGAGACCTTTCTCAGTTAGCTTTTGGGGAGAGAAAGAAGTGGTGTGGGAGAGAAGCAGTGTGACCACCTGTCTCTGCTTCCCTAAGGCTGTATTGTGAAGACATACATTTGTGACCCATAAATAGAAATACTTTTTTTTTCCTTTGGGAAAAAAAATGGCCTTTAGCTATGAGTAGAAAATCCTAAAGTGAAAGAAAAGTCCCTTAGCATTAAAATAAAATGGCAGACAGACCTCAAGCTGGAAGATTGATGCTTACAGATGTCCCAGAACATATTATGTAGGTCAATAGTTACTGTCTCTTCAGCAATCTCGTCTGACTAAAGACTATTGTTACCTCTGCAGGAAGCTGCTTGTCCGCCCTCTTGACACTAATTTAATAAAGTCCCTTGGTGGCACATAAATAACAGTGACAAGACGAGTAGTCACAGATCCACTACATGTAGCTTCCAGTGTGTTTCCAGGGCTGGCTCAGAGCACTGACAGAAACTTCACTCTGAGTTCTGTCAGAGGGTAGAAAGACTTTGAAAATGTGACATTAAAGCTTTAGTGGAACATGAGTACAACTCATGAAGATGAAGATTAAGAGAGAGAAAAAGAGGAACTAGAAGAAAATAATAAAAAAAGTGAAGACATGGTAGGGACCAGGAAGTTGATTTTATGACATGGATGATTTTTTTTCTTTTTTTTTTTTTCTCTCTTTACAATGTAAATTTCTCAGCATACAGCACTGTTTGTATTATTACCTTGTTCAGGGTGGTTGTGGGTCATCAGAGTTTTAAAAATTTAAATTACTGTTAATAATGACTTGTGCAATAATCCCGTTGAAGATTACAAGCTTTGTGGGTTGGGGATAGTTCCAGCCTCGAGCTGCAGTTACCTAAAGATAATACAGAGAATGCAAAAAGCATCTTCCAATGTTTGGAGCATGGGAGGTAAAGAGAAGGCCTGAAATTAAAAAGTCCCATAACATTATTCTCAAGAATTAACCCAAGCTTCTGGCCAGAATCCAAGTGGGTGATTATGTTCTGCCAACTTAACTTTCCCTTATAGTTTCAACTTATTCTGATGTTTTGTCTCGCTTTATATAAACTGTTAGGTAGTGTCTGGGTAGGTCATGCTGGAAGCAGGTGAACTTTAGTGGGAGTGTATTTATATAAGCCTCTAAACAGACTAGAGGAACTTGGAATAAAAATCAGACTGGGAGAGCAGTGTGTTATTACCTTTCAGGCGTTGCATATGCATATACCATACCCTCTGCGGGTCTGGTTATCATGTATATCATGGGTTACAGCCTGCCGAAGCAGGTCTGAGGTAGTGCTGGGTTGAGCCCTGTTATCCCATCCATCCTGAGTCATATTTGTAGCTAGTACTTGTGGCATTGAGCACTTATGAAGCACTTTGCATTTTCAAAATGCTGAACAAACAGTAACAAACAGTTCTGGCTGAGGTTTGGTGAGTCACGGTTTGTGCCGACTGAAACTCATATCAATAACAGCAATAATAAATAAGTAAGGAGTGAGTGACTGACTGAAATTTGTAGGGAAATGCTGTACACTAAGCTAGGAAGGATGATACTGCATTTTTATCACTCACTGTGCTTCACAAGCTGCAGTTTAACTCCAACACTTACTAAAACTGCATTGAGCAGCACTAAAGTGATACTAAAGTGCTTGTATCATTTCCTCCGGCGTTACTTCTCTCTTACGCAGATCTATTCAGGTGTGGTAGTGTAACAGTGCAACACCACAGCATCCAGGGTTCTTCCAAGGGGATATCTGACCTTCTGTATCACCTTGAGTAGGGAAATTACCCCTCCTTGCCCTCATTTTCCACGGGGCAGCCTCTTAAAATGTGCCTGGTTTCCATCACAGGGATCCCGAGCGCCGAAACACTCAGCGCTACGTTTAATACAACTACCGATACTTGTTCTTGAGGCAAGAGCAGACTTTGGGGAGGGGTGTGGGGGGGGAAAGCCGCAGCAGTTAGGCTCGGTATTAGTTTGACAGTAGTGATATGAGGTGGCAGTCCTTCTGCTTGGCTGATCCAACTCAAAAGCCTGTGCAGCCTCCGTGAGGTGAGCGCGAGCAGTAATTTCCGTGAAGCGCCGGGCGCTGGTTAGCACGGCTGAAGGAAAACTCTGGAAGATGGTAAGTCTGTAAGACCACAGCAGCCCAGTCTCGAGGGAGGGATCAGAGGGCACGTGTACTTCTCCTAAACCTACACAATTTGGGGGTTGCAGTGAGCTTTAAAATGCCCAATGCCAGTGCTTGCAAGTAGGCCAGGGAGAAAACATTCTTAGTTTGGAAGAAAAAATTCTTAGAAAAAAAAGTTAAGGGATATTGACACCTGAAGGTAAAAAAAAAATACTTAGAAGGGAATATTGAAAGGTTATATTGTTTTGATTTTAATGAAGAATTGATATGTTGTGTATAGGTTTCTTGGTAAGATGGCATCTCCCTGTGATTGATATCTGAAAAGGGTGGCAAGAGCACTGAACTGAAGGTGGAAGCACCGTGTTAGTCTGCAGGTGTCACACAGTCTTACTCAGAGTAAAAAAGCAAGGCTAACAGAGGTTATACCTCCATCTACATTTTGTAACCAACACTTCCAGCCAGTTTATTTTACACTTCCTCTTGCTAATGAAGTTATTGGGTCTGTATGGTTTATACTCTCCTTGCACGAGCTCGGTCTGTTTCTGTGCTGGTTCCACTGACCGCAACTGGTGCCAAGACGCAAAGAGCAAGAACGACAGAAAAAGCAAAACAAGTTTACATCAGATCTCCAAACTGGTTAAACTGTTTCCTCCCAGTTAGTGTGGCAAACTCTGGAGATTAAACCATTACACCTGAAGGTATTTTTTCTCTCTCTTTTTTTTTTCTTTTTACTTTTCGCCATTTTTTTTTTACTTTTTTTTTTTTACCTTTTTTTTTTTCTTTTCACATTTTCCAAACCAGCAAGCGTGGAGGCAAGGCACATCAAGGCAGAGATGGGGAGTGAAAGAGCCCTTGTGCTGGACAGGCTAGCGAGCAACGTGGCAAAACGAAAAAGCTCAATGCCTCAGAAATTTATTGGTAAGAACAAAAAACCTTTTCATGTGCAACAGTTAAATATGTGCAGGTTGGTAACATATGGTACAATGTCTCTGCTTATTTTAAGTATCCTTCTCAAGTTTATAATCTAATTAATGCAAGACAATATAAATAAGGTAACTTTGATTATTCTGATGTGTTTTTTAGTGATTTGTTGTCAGGTTTTGATTAAAAAGAATATATTCTGTTAGATACTTGAACTGGATGGAAACTACTCTGGTGTTTTGTGTCTGTGTAAGCAATTTATAAATGTATTTTATGAGCTTCCATGTGTTGTTTTCTGTACCTGTGCATTTGAAATGTCCTCTGCTAGGTTCTTTAGAGGAAAAGAACAGGAAGGCTTAGTGCAGCTCAGAGCTGAGTGCTCTTTCTTGACAGCAGGAGCTGAGGATATTTGCAGGGTGCATGTTTGGAATAAAGGCCTTAAAGACAGTAAATTATTGGATTGCTGTTAGTCACCCTGCTGAATTTTGAATATGATTAAAAATATCAAATCCTTCCTTGTGGCAATTTAAGCAACAAGGTGTTTCCATAGCATTATTTTTTTTTTTTAGCAGTTAATTTTATACGATCGGAGTTTTGCATGTTGGGATCTTAAATACTCGTCGGGCAGGTTTCGTGTTGTGGTGAACGCCTGATCCTCTTGGCTAGTTTATTTCATTAACTTGCCTTTTAAGAAAATAAAATGCAACTCCTGTGTCCTGAGCAGAGACCTGACTTTGTCAGCAGTTATGTGATATTAGTACTCATAATGCCTTATTCCTTATACTCTGCGTGGCTACACAAGCTACTGAGTGCTTATTTTTCTTAACACAAGCTTTACCTAAGAGTAGGGGCCTGTGTGTTCACACACACAAGTAGGGAGGGGAGAAGCACGGGGCTGAATGTGCAGGCAGGGACCAGAGGCTGCCAGACAGACCTGCCAGGCAGAGGGATGTTCTGTGGACCGGTCCTGAGTGTCCAAACCTGAGGAAAGGTATGCTGCTAAATCCATGTATCCGTAAAACAACTTTATTTTTAAGGGCAGTTCAGCTCTTACTGTATCTGGTGGGTAGCACTGGACTTTCATCTACAAAGACTCCTATTTAGGCATCAGTGTGGCTTTAAAAAGGTCACCCTCTTGAGCAGGAGTGAAATAACACCAGCACGCTCCATCCAAGTGCCTTTGGGCACTTAATATTGAAACTGTTGACTGTGTGATTTAGACCTTACATGTCACACAGTGATTCAAACAGCAATACTAGTGCAAATGTGCTTTAAAATCTTTAGCTTCCTTTTTTTTTTTAGCACTGAGATCAGCTTCATCCTCTCCCGTTTTACACCTGCTGCCGATTCAGTCTTTATGTGTTTTTATTAAACACAGCGGCAGCAGGATGCAGCCCCTCAGCACATGCTTAAAGTGAAGTATTAAGAGTTTTTCTGGTTTTATTTTACCAATGTGCTGGTGAAACAAAACCTCCCTCTCGAGTGGATCCTTTTAAGATCTGTGAATACACTCAGCAGTGTGGTCTGCAGCTGGTGTGAACAGATACTGTGTCAGTGGAGAAGCTGGAGGACCCTGGGCAGTCACTTAAAGGAACAAAATAACCAATTTCTGGAAATTGCTGTTTTTCTAGAACTGCTGTGATTGACATGTGTTAGGTGATGTGTGAAAAAATTACTCACTTGGTCCCTTTTATCCCTGGGAGGTATGTGTGAAAGAGCCCTCAGTCTGACCTTGATTTGCCTTTTCTGACTTTCTGAACTGTGTGTGTAGGAGTGCAGATGGGCCAGGACAGCTTTGTGATTTCTTGGGAAACAGCCTCCTCCAAATGGGTGCCAATTGTTCACTTTGTCAGGAAGAGGGGACAGGGTTGTGTGCTAACAAGGCATCTTTGTGTGGCTCCTTTCTGTGAATGAAGCCTATTCAGAAAAAAAAAAACAAACCACCACCTTTATTATTATCTGAGAGCTCCACAGAGATTCATACAAGCACCAGGAGTCTTGTCCACTTAATTTTTTCACAATCATCTTCAGTAGATACCTCATATACACAAGTATAAGCCTCAAGTAAGGACACAGATCAGCAGACTTGACTTAACCTCTACACCAGCATCCACCCACCCCCTTCAAAGGCTTCTCCTCAAAGATTTTGGCCACATTTTTTCCTTTAGTTACTAGAGAACAAGGTTTTGAATGGAAGTTTATGATTTTGTGTTTCCTATTTTGCTGTGGATTTCTTATTTTGTGTGTATATGGACTGAACCTACAAAGCCTGGCTTTTGGTACTTCCTCATTTGATTAGTCAACAGGTATTTAAATTATGTTTTTTGTTGCATTTTTACACACAAAACAGTCAAACCAAAATAGCCCAGCTGAGTGTATCCATGTGCTGGTGGCACTTCCCTGCTGATACAACACTCATGGGGCCGGCTCTTCGCTTGATGCCAGTCGAAGTAACCAGCACAGTCAGCTGCCAGCTTATGCCACCTGAGCATCTTGACCCACAGACTCGTGCTTTTTCCTTTTAATACACAATTTCTCCCCGAGACCGGGAGTAAAACTGTATTTCTCACAGCGGTAAAAGTGCTAGTGCACTTCTGAAACCAGTAACAAACACCATTATCCCCCAGTGTGGAAGGTCTAACCAGAAATGGCCTGCTTTGGTTAGCACAGAGGCAGGAAACCGGTTCACTCCCTGTTTCCAGTGTCCACACCTCACCAGGCTGCGAAAATTCGATGTACATTTTAAAGCAAGTGAAGCGTCGCTGAGCAGCGCGTGAGTATGTGTCATACGCTATGGCTCATGTGCGAGTTTTTGAAGGGGAAAGCTTTTGCATTGCTCTGAGACAAAACAAAGAAAGAGGAAAGGTCTGCTAGCCAGGGAACACCAGAGAAACTGTAGATTTCATTTTGAAGATGGTGATTTTCCAAGAGGTTTGTGGCACTTTGTCTGGTGTGGAGAGCAGCTGAGCTCGGAATAATCTCTTGCGTTGTCCTGCTGGCTACAAAGATAAAACATCAACTGCTTTTGGCACGGTCTTACTCATTCCCTGGTCCCCATAGGCACCTTTCCCTGTTTTTTTAAAGTCACTGGTACTAACTTTCTCCTGACTGACTGCTGTTGGTGTTGGGTGGTGTGGCTTGTCTCTCTCCTTGGAAAGGTTTCCTGTATGTGACTATAGGCAGTGGTGAGTGTCCCCTCCCTCCGCTTACCTGCGGTCTGGAGCCACAGCTTGATGTTCTAGATACACCATTAGCATTTTCCCTGGCATTTTCAGTCAGATTCAGCCTGCCTAAGCATCAAAATACACTGAGGTATCAAAATCAGAGCCATGCTTTGCCTTGGGGTGTCTCCCAAGACAACTGGGGAGACAGAGAGGGAGAGGAGCCGTCCTTTGTGTAATGCCTTTCTTTGCCAGAGTCTCTTGGAAATGGCACGGTCTGGCTTCCAGACGGATTTCTTGCCCTCTGGTACAGTGACATGACACGTTAATGTGTGTCAGAAGAGCATTTGTGCTTCCTTTGGTATAGCTACTAATTGAAGGGAGACAGGGTGGGCTGTTGAGGGGACTTTAAAAAGCCACCAGGATAGTGGAATAACAGACTAGTGCAAGAGCCTCAGCGACCAGACGTCACGTTTTTATGCCTTACCTTTATGACAGTGAATCTGAGCCCAAAATCTGGGGAGTCCTGACTATTTTTGGTTTTGTTACTTTCTTTTTTTTTTTGTCTTTAATTTCAAATTTGTTCACATCTCTCACTTGCCTGGAGCTGCTTTTATGAGTCATACAAATGTGCTATATTGTTTTGTTTCCTTCTGTGTAAAGTTGGATAGCAAGTTTTGTTGAGGGTTGGAAGCAGTTACACTCTTGTGGTTCACTAACCTTATTTTGAGTGTTTTATAAGAGAAACGTGAGCTCCTGGTTTTCTGCCTCTGCAGTGAAACCTAATGAGTTTCATATACATTGAGTCATGGTGTTGACAGGTGACTGATAAACATCTGCACTATTCGAGTTACCGTAACTGGAAGATTAGTGGATCTGATGTTTGCAAGTCACTTACACATGAAACATTTGGTCTTTTTTTCCTTTTTTGTAAAGCTATGTTTTATGTAACCACAGAATTTGGTTACTTATTACTAGACATTCACCCCAAAAAGTGACTTTGGTCCTTTTGGGGGGCAGTTTTAGTTCCTCTTTGTAGATGGCTTAGAGAAAACGAGTTGCAGTGTGGACCCTTGCCTTGGTCCTTGCTAGAAGAGGCGTGAGCAGCATTTCAGGTATATTCCCTTTGCTCTATGTAGTCAAGAGCTTTCAAAGCCCCAACACAGAGAGGAATTAATTTCACTCCTCTTTCACTATCCCTGTATCAACTGACCTTAAATCTGTTCTTCCATGGGTATATACATAGCTGTCAGTGTCTGAAAAACTCTGTGGATTTCAAAGAAACAAGGTGTGGTGCAGAAGAAACTGTAGTTGGCAGAGGACAGCGGGGAAAAGTGACTTCAGTGGCCAAGGATGTAGTAAAGAAGAGTTGATCGGATGGGTAGGAGCTGTGAAAGGTTCATCAGATCTCGGCCAGCACTTGTCTTCTATTCCAGAGTCAAGAACAAAAGCTTGCAGGAGAAGTTGAAGTACTGTGGTTCCTTACCCAATTAGCTCTTCCACAAGTATTTTCATTAAGGATTATTTACCTTTTTCTAGGAAAAAAAAAGATGAGAGAAGTTAATCTATGGAAGCTTTGATAAAATTCTTCCCCTTAAATCCATAATAATTTACAAAACGTAACGGTGATTTGTCCAGTAAATATCATTACCACCTACTCCTATAGATTTTGTCTTTTCCTCACAAGCTTGAACTTTAAAATACCCACCCCCCACCACCCAAAAGCTACCTGTGTGTATGAACAGCCTCTTTCCACAGAGAACACTCTGTGCCTCTCTACTTTCTAGACACTTCTGCCATTTAGAAGAGGCATCACGGAGCTTAAACACGTCTTTACCCACCCAGGTAATTCGATATCTCTTCCCTCTTGCAGGTGAGAAACGACACAGTTTTGATGTTAATTACAATTCAAGTTTCCTGTATGAAAAGGAGAGCGAGATAATGCAAGGGCGGATGATGGACCAGGCCATAAACAACGCCATCACCTACCTCGGGGCTGAAGCCTTGCGCCCTCTCGTGCAGACGCCACCAGCTCCCACCTCGGAAATGGTCCCTGTCATAAGCAGCCTGTACCCCATCCCGCTGACCCGCGCCGACGTGCCGAACGGCAACTCACAGGATCCAGAGAAGAGCCACCCCCACCTCAGGGACAAAAGCCTGTCCACTGACAGAGGCCTTTCCCCGAACAACAGCGGCCAAGACTCCACAGACACTGACAGCAACCACGAGGAGCGGCAGAATCCCACCTTCCACCAAAGCCAGATGATCCCCGCTCAAGCCCGCAACGGCCTCCAACCCTTGAAGGATTTCCCAAGGCCGTATGACATCATCAAGCCACCTGCCATATGCCCACGAGATGCCTTTAAAGTCTTCAACAAGGAAGGGGAAGCCATCGGGGTCTACCGGTGCGACCATTGCCGCGTCCTCTTTCTGGATTACGTCATGTTCACCATCCACATGGGCTGCCACGGCTTCCGCGACCCCTTCGAGTGCAACGTCTGCGGGTACAGAAGCCACGACCGATACGAGTTCTCCTCACACATAGCCCGAGGAGAGCACAGGGTAGTGCTCAAATGAAAGGACTAGGCTTTTCCAGGGTCGAAGATTTGAAGGGCAGGCTTGTTTGCTTGGGTTTTATTTTGCAAAAAGAAATTTCTTGAGTGTTTTTGATGCCAGTTTTTAAATAAGTGTCACACGGAGGTGGCACCTTTTGAAATCTTTTTTTTTTTATTCCTCTTTTTAACAAATAACTCAGTGGTCTGTAGCATCTGTGCATAGCTGCTGCAGTGAGCGGTATAAAACACCAGGAGCAGAGACTGAGATTTTGATGAACTTTATTCCTGTGAAAATTAAGAGCCATTTAAGATTTTTTTTATTTTTTAACACGTGTTTGGTTTTAGAATGTATACTTTAACTCAGCACAAGAGGTTTTTATGCTCTGCTGCCAGTTTCCCTGCTTGGTCAGATGAATTCAGAAATATATTTGAAGAACTTACAACACCAGACGGTCTCCAAATATCTGATCACCGAAACAAGGGAAGTGCCTGTCTGGGACAGACTATTCATTCCTCTTCAGATGTTTTCCCCTAAGTCTTCAAGGGCATGTGGCCCCACCACACTTTCATTTTTCTTACCCCTCTGTTCACTTTCTTTAAAGTCACTCCCACATGCCTCTTAGTAATAGCAAAATAAGAAATGACACCTATTTGGAGGTTGGGGTTTTTTTAACAGTATGTATTTTTGGGATACCCACTGAGCTCATTGGTCAGCTCATCCATGCAGTCTCGGGGAAATCCAGATTTTCACTGATGGAAAGTCCTCCTTTCTGCTGGGTGCCAAGAACAAGGAGGAAAACTGCTCTTTGTATTGGTCTTCCACTTCATTCCTGCTCAGCTCCTGCAGCAGAACTCATGGTTGTGCCATTTGGTTTGCAGCCAGCTCCGGCACTCAACCGTCCCGCCGGGCTCGGAGCGGGAGTCACCCTGTCCTGGCAGCAGACACCGTGAGAATCTGCATACATGAATGTGTGGGAGCTGACAGCTCAATCACACAGTCTGGTTTTACGTGGGGATATCCCTCGGAGTGAAATGTGCTGTTTTGCAAAATGAGTATTTACCATTACTTTGAAGCTGGTTTTTAAAATAGTTCTTTTAATCTAATCGTTGCTCTGCAGCTGTATTATTAGTCACTGCGCTGAAGATAAGGATTTGATAACAGTTTTGCTGAGTGGATGTTTATTCTTTGCAAAGTATTTTTGTATAACCTAGACTTAGGTGTGTTCTGGTGGACTTTCTGCATCCATTACACGGTTTGATATCTACGTTGCTTCTGTACTTCTTCCACGCTGCCGTGCCCATCTCCGTGGTGTTCCCTTTGTTTCCCTGAGGGAAGCTTGGGGCACAGGGACCAAGTGGAGTGCCAGGGGTCAAGGGATACTGAATTTCATTCCTCATCTGACCTGGGATTGCTCTTTTGGTTCAAATACTTTCTCCCTCCTTAAATTTTAAGGTAGAAAAAAAAAAAATTCCATTCATTTTCCCCCGTCAGTGTTCATGCGAGGGATGAATCAGTCTGCAGAGTGTCTGAAGTGCTGTAGCAGCGCTGGATCCCAGATCCTGCTTCTCACTGGGGGTAAGGAGAACTATTTTCCCACCTTGTGAGATGTCATAAAACAAGTTTGAGATCTTTTCCAACAACCAGTTTCCCATCATGGAGCACGTAGGGCGAGCGGGTGACTATCGGTTCTTTCCCATCGGATACCCATCATCGGGAGGTGCCAGATCATCCTCCTGTAACCCAGGCTACAATTCCACCCAGGACTAAACCCCTGTGGTGTGAGCACTGACCTTGATGCCATCTTTGTACAATTCCCTGCTTTGGTTAGTGCAGCTTCTTGGGTACCTCCCTCTCTCCTGCTGCCTTTTTGACAGCGTGGGGGGAGCGGCGGAGTCGACACGCTCATCGTGCCCGGCGAAAACACACCTCACAGCTCACCAGAAATGAGTAAGATTACACATGCTAAAGTGTAACTTGTCCTTTGCACAGGAAACTCCTCAGATTGTTGAATTTGTGTCACACAGCACGGCTGCTTGTGCTCTCATGCCGCCACCGAATCCTTGAAAACACCCTGCAGATTACACTCCCACCCTTTGTTTACCACCAGGCAGGACTTCAGCCACCTCCCCTTGCTGCCCAGGTGAGCTGAGCCGTCAACCCCCCTGCCACCGAGCAGCTCGGTGCCACCAGGTTTGGAGAGGAAAGAGGGAGGTTTTGGCAGTGTCTGGCCCAGGCAGAGGAGTGATTTCCAGATAGGCTGAACCAAAAGATGTTGTCCTTGCCCTGTTGGTGAGTTGTAACCTCAATGAGGTGGTGGAATTTTTTGTGGAATTGAATAGAAGGAGGAACTTTTTAACTGTGAGGGTGACAGAGCACTGGGCCAGGCTGCCCAGAGAGGTTGTGGAGTCTCCTTCTCTGGAGACATTCAAGACCAATCTGGATGTGTTCCTGTGTGATCTAATCTAGGTGATCCTGCTCAGGCAGGGGGGTTGGATGGATGATCTTTCAAGATCCCTTCCAACTCCTGACACTCTGTGATTCTGTGAATTTAAACCCAGTCATTTATTTATTATTATTAGCATTATAATTTTAAAAGAATACTGTTTATCTGCTGCACAATGCTCCCTGAGCATATGCCTGCATCTCCCCAAGCCGGGGCCAGATCCTACCTGTGTCCTGGGAGCAGGGCTGGAGAGCCACACTCTCTGGCCTGGTGCATTGCCTGGATCATCCCCCATCTGCCCACGGACACCCCATCCAGTGGCACTGCCCCCAGCCCTGCCCCCAGCACCTCCCTCCTGGGCCCTTCCCGCATGGCAAACGGGAGGTCTCTGAGCTCAGAGGAGCTTTGAAAATCACCTCACTTGGGAAAAAGCCTCTGGTGCCTCTGAGCCTGATTTATTCTGCTCCCAGTTTGGTTGTTTTGGTACGAAACCCGTTTTGGTTTGGGCTGCTCTCTTTGAACACGCTCCAGCCAGCTGTTTTCATCCTTCTCGCTTGGTTTCTTTATTTACCAACGAACTACACGTCAACAGCGGCCTGCACGGCTCAGGAGCTCGTTTGTAGCCTTCAGAAAGGAGCCTCTTGAGCTTGAAAGTTTGTTGGGTTTGTTGTAAATGTCAGTAAACTCTCACATGTGTAGTAGTTGAAGGGATCCCGGGTGTCGTGCCGTGCTTCGCTGCCCTCCCCCACCAAACCTCTCATTCCATGAAAGCAGAGGTGGTCCCAACGCTGCCGAGCTGGGAAGCTGCCAGCCAGTGGGCAGAAGCAGCAGGGGAGCAGCCAGGCTGAAGCTGCTGTTGCCTGTGGGATCTTCAATCACCAAGATGTGATGAAACCTACACCCAGCCCGTAGCTGTGGTGCTTCCACTCGGGGCTGCTGATGGCTGTGGTTAGCAGAAGACCAACTAGTTACTCAGTGGAGTCCTGATACGCTCCTGAGATGTAAAGATAACATAGTCTGCTCCTCTAACTGCTGAAAAATGGTACTGGTTCTGGTTAACAGATGAGTGATACTGTCCAAGGAACGGTGGGTTCTGCCCTGGGGCTGCCAGCAGCTTTCCTTGTCTCCCCAGAGTTCAAGGACGAGCATTAGGGGAAGGTAAGCATCCAAAATTCACCCTGGTAAAGCCGAGTTGCTTCCCACGGGATCCCCCGGGGCGCCCACCCGCTCCCTGTGCCGTGGTGTGTCACGCAGAGCGGTCCTGCTCTCCTCACACCGGCGGTGCCGAGCTCGCAGTCATAGCGAAACCGGGCTCCGGTACGAGCGCGGAGGAGCGAGGAGCCCTGACACGCAGCGGTGGCGGCGGCACCCTCAGCGGGGTGCTGAGCCTGGGATCCCAGGAGTGATGCTGAGCGTGCGACAGTGACGCTGCCCTCTCGCAGGGGGTCCCCCTCGGCGGCAGCGCTGGGGAAGGGGACGGTGGAAGGGACGCGCGCCCTTCCCGTGTGGCCACGATCGGACGGTCGGTGCCGTCATCTCTCCCCACCCACCCGGGACGGGTCAGCTCCCCCTGCGTGGGGGTGACACTCAGCCCCACAACCTGCACGCACCCACTCCGGGAAGCGCCTGAAGCGCAGGGTGGGCTCGGGGGTTTTCCGTGGGGGCTGCAGCGCCCACCGCGCCGGAGCACATCAGTCAGATGGAAACATCCCGGCTGGAGGGGGGGGGGTGGTGGCTCACCCCAACCCTCCCAGAGCCCTTTTTGAGCACCTGCCCCGTCGCTTGCTGACGTCATTCGCACTTAGTTCACGCTCTCCTGACACCTCTTACCACAAGAAGCTGGACACACTTGAAACAAAAAGCCAGAATTAAAAAAAAATATAGAGGTAGAAAGTCAGAGGATCCTTTCCTGGGCAAACACCAGGAGTTTTTTTCCTTCTTGCAGCCGAGGGGCTCCGGGCTTGGGGTGGGGGGGTCAGCAAACCCCGCAGTGGGTCCCCAGCCTGGCTTTTCCCCTCGTGTATGAGCTGTTTTGCTACTAAACCACCCCTAGGCCCCCTCTTCTGCCAAAACCAAACCCCCTTTAGAGCACCAGGCTGACAAAAGCGTTGGGTTGGCGTTGTGATAGCGAGATCCTTATCAGCTGATAGCGCAGAGGAACTCGTTTCCCCCGGCCTGTTGTAACACGCTTCGTAACGCACCAAAAATATCCCATAAAACTCTGCTGGGTGCTGAGCTGCGGCTTCTGCGCATCCCAGCCGGCTCCTGCACCCCCTCGGGGAGCGGTCCAGCACCCCAAGACCAGTGGGTGCTGGGAGGGGATGAGTGGGTGAGGGAGGACTGAGTCACCGCCGCCACCTCCTCCTTGTCCCAGTTCTCCAGCCTTTGACTCAACGCTGAGGACCCGCCGGTGTGTCGCAGCCTTCTGTGTGGGCTGGGTGGACCCCAAAAGTCGGGGTGGGGGGGTCAGGGGTGTGGTGTGAACATGGCACATCTCCACCTCTCTGCTTCCCAGGGGTGGGTTAAGCCTTGGTGGCGTGGGGACATCACCAGTGCCCCCCACGTGGAGCCACAAGCTGGCACGGCCGAGGGGAAGGTTTGCAGCGCTGGGGCACCCTCAAAGAAGACACGGGGCTGTCACCAGGGCACCGTGACAGGGGGTGGGGTGGGAGGGCAGCAGGTTCACGTCACACCTGGTGCCCCCCTCGCTGTGCCGGGAGGGAAGTGAAGCCCCCAGGGAGCCTCATGCTCCCGCACCGCCCAGCCATTCCCTCCGGCGGGGTTATATCTGGCGCCATATTTGCATCGCAGCGAGCCGGCGCACCTGGGCAGGGACCAAATCCTCGGGGGAACACGAGTGGGGGAGAGGCTGACAATTGTCGCACCCGGGTGGCCGGGGAAAGTCCCGGCAGACGATTGTTTTTTAGAGGAACTTGCTTCCAACTGAGCACCCTCGGCCC